>WWPM01005573.1:0-12244 GCA_023279145.1 Glomeris maerens | reverse complement strand
CTATTCTCTCCCATCACTCCCACCCCCAAATTTCTACAACATACATGAAGATTGAATTAACCAGTACATCCCATAATTTCATTCTTAATTTCCATTCCCTTGCACATTTTCTTTCTCAAATCCCCAATATTCTTCTCGTTGCTAACTCTGCCTTCTTCGTCAGTATTTTTAAATATTGGTCTAGCTACCAGTATGCCATTCAAGAATAAATCCCAAAAACTTGAAAGCCATCACTTTTTCTAATTCATTTCCCTTCCACCACCATCTCTTATTCTTCGCACTTCTCCCCCCTTTTCTGACCGCCATTTCTTTAGAATTATCCACGTTTAAAATTAGTTTTTTCTTAGTTAAAAATTTGCCTCAATGATCTATCATTCCCTGTAGTTCCTGGGCAATATTTGCCAACACCACTTGTCGTCTGCATATGCTAGAAAATTTTACACTTACCGCTGGGAGCAGTAGCTGGGAGCGGACGTGTGTATTATAGAGATCCCGTGCTGGCACGAATTTTAAACAAAGCAGGATTTATGACCGTATTTAAAGGGATAATGGATAGAAAAGGCCTCCAATATCACTGGAGAAAGAAAGGACAAAGCTATTGGTGGAAAAACAAAGTCAGCAGTTAAAAGATCAGAGGTTAAGAAGGGTGTGGATGCTAGTGTAGACGTGGCGACTAAGGAAGCAGAGTTCAAGGTTGTTTACAAAGGAGGAAACTAGCAAGACTTGTAATAGGCACGCAGACCGCTAGGTTCGTGGCGATCGCATGACAATCAGCGCCACCACCGGGCAAAGTATGAAACTCTTGGCCACAAACAAACGCCCATGTTCAATGGTCCAAGGTTCAATGGAGATAGCATTGCAAGGCTGTTTTTTAAAAGTACTACATGGGGATATGGGGCCCGAACACCGCGGGATTATTGAAAACGCCGGATTACTGGAAATTAACTAATAACGACAAATTTTAGCAGCAGAAATTACGTTCTATTGGACACAGCATACAAGTATAGGGCATGTATGTTACACATGTGCATTGAAGGTTGAAGGCAAACAAGCTAAAACAGTACAAATTAAGAACAGATTTACGTGTTTTGTAACAATACCCCAGAAAAAATATGCTGCAGATTTCCCGCAGAAAAATATTGACTTCTGCAGAAAATGTAGCAGCATATTTTCAGATGTGACTGCAGAGTTTCTGCCGAAAATATATTAATAGTTTGCAGATTTTTCAGAATTTCATCTATTTAGTACAAATATTTATAGATTTTCTACGGATTATTTTCAGTCATTTCAGAAATTCTGCAGAAACCACTATTTAAAATTTGAGCATAAATAATAGAAACTGATTGGATGGAATAAATTCTATCAGCATGAATGTGCAGAAATTATTAAGATTCAAATCTTTATTTTCCTTCCAACAAGTTTAATAAAAAAATTTCAGGTGGAAGGCCAAAAAACGTCGGATTACCGGAAGCACCTGCTTATCGAAGGGCCAAATTATCGAGGGAGGACTGTAATTTTATTTAGCCTAGTTTACTAATTACATTGCAAAGTTAAACATTCATTTAGCCATGGCAGCAATTTTCTCAATGAATTTTTTCATGAGCATCAAAATGATAAGCTAGGTTAAAGAGATGTACCGTAAATCTTCAATAATAGCCCCGTCTGGGGAATACACCGGTTTTGTAAAGCCGGGTTAAACAATAAAAGTTCTCAAAATAATACTTTCTCGAAAATAAGCCCCCTTTTAAAATGATTACCTTTCTGTAAAATATAATTTAAAATAACAATAACAGTTTTTAACTTTGTACATTTTAATGTCGGAATTGGTGATTTACTTGGTAACCTAAAATTTCACTGCACAATCTCCATTTTATTTAAGCAAAATCCCAAAAGAAAAAAAATCATTTCCTAAAAACTCCATCCTTGGTGACTTCATTTAACAAAATAGGCCAGTGTCGTAAATTAGGCCGGTCAAAAAGTACAAATTGTAAAAATAAGCCCGGACTTATTGCTGAGGACATACTGTAAGTGTATGCTATGGGATATATTTTGCGTACAATAGGCCCTACTGGGCCAATGCATTGACAACTTTATTTGTTGCAATTAAATTGCAGTATTGTCCTAATAATAAAATATGCCTACCTCCGATTTCTCATTAAAATTACTTAACTTTTATCGAAAACGAATGTTAAATAGTTTTATCAACAATCACTCATGACACAGGCAAATGTGCATGCTATAACTGTTCGTGGCACAGAAGTTCTTACAATCCCCGCACTGTGGTGCCACCAGTATTTTCAACTACAATCACAAGGTCCCTATTGTCGATCACAGGAAACGGTGGCGCAGCTCGCTGTGGGTGGAATATGAACTACGTTTCTGGGATGCAAAAAACACGTGGATAATGGAGTCATTCTACGTGAAATCAGCAAATGAAGTATGCACCATGTTTTTTTTTTAAATCTGAAATTTTGCAGATTGTTAGCATACATATTAACTTAAACATATGCAAAGTTGTAGATTTTTTGGAGCTTCATGTAGGATGCAAAAAATTGCCGAAGCAACAACGGCGGCGATAATTTCGTAAAAACGGTCTTTCTGCAAACGCAGATATCTCCACACCTAATAGGTGTATCAAAAAACTTATAAAAACGTTTTTTAAAGGCCAGGAAGAGTACTAAATAATACGTTATATCACATTTTTGACGAAACACGTAACATGTCTCCCTACGGCGAGTCAAAATTGAACAATTTCTGTAACGTTTTAGAAGTTTGGGCTAGTGTATTTCTGGTTTGGAAACATATTTTGAAATTCCAATTGTGTCAGCATAGCCACTCATACCGATAGATATCCTGGCACTCGTACAATCTTCCAATTTGTTTGAAACCCCAGAGATTTTTACATTCAAATATTGGAAAATTTGAAAAACACCATATTTTTATATTTACATAATTCCCAATTCCTGACAGGTCTTAAAAATACACGGTTTGCGGGAATATGTACCTGACATCATGCCATATGTAATGAAACTCGTGTTTATCAGCGCGTTTCTATTTTTTTTGTATTTTTGGAAGATTGTACGAGTGCCAGGATATCTATCGGTATGAGTGGCTATGCTGACACAATTGGAATTTCAAAATGTGTTTTCAAACCAGAAATGCACTAGCCCAAATTTCTAAAACAATACAGAAATTGTTCAACTTTGACTAGCCGTAGGGAGACATGTTACGTGTTTCGTCGAAAATGTGATATAACGTTTTATTTAGTACTCTTCCTGGCCTTTAAAAAACGTTCTTATGACTTTATTGATATACCTATTAGGTGAGGAGATATCTGCGTTTGCAGATAGGCTGTTTTTACAAAATTATCGCCGCCGTCGTTGCTTCGGCAATTTTTTTGCATCCGATATAAACCTCAAAAAAATCTAAAACTTTGCATATGTTTAAGTTAATGTGTATGCTAACAACCTGTAAAATTTCAGATTTTTTAAAAATCATGGTGCAACATTTTTAATCAACATTTGCTGATTTCACTTGGAATGACTCCATATGATGTCCCTGAATAGCAGGCCATTTTTGGCGCGCGATGCTAGCGCCACCCAGAGCGCCGTGGCTGCCGTGATAGCCATACAATCTCGCAGAGCTTCAGCGGGCTCACACTAGATGGCGTCGTTTCTCCCCCTTCGTTCGGCATTGATGGCATGACCAAACTACTGTAGCCAACATTCAGACTTTTGAAATCATATATAAACAAGCGCATTTTAAATGGAATCTACTCAAAAATCATGTGGAGGAGGGTACTGTTGCTCTGTATAAAAGTGCTACTACAATTTTAGAAAGATTAAAAATTTGAAATTGGGAGAATGCAGTCTTCTAGCACAACTTAGACGGATATAACAAAAAGTTCCATCTACAAGCCAATCAAAACAAATAGGTCTGCTTCTGTAAAAGCGGTAAAAGTCATATTTATAAGCACATTTAAAACCAATCAAGTAACTGTATTTTGTCCCTTTAAGTCTAATCAAAACCCAATTTTTACATTGGAATACAATCACAAATCTACCAATAAAATGCGCTACAGGTAAAAAAATTCAAATCAATACAACTGGGGCTTACTTTCGGATTATGTCTTATTTTCAGAAAAAGACGGCAATTCTAAATATTTATTTAGTAATTATTATTGTTGTTAGGCCCCATATAATTAATTAATAGATTCCCCGTCCCCGTGCGTACCGGTTTTTTCAAGCAACAAATTTTTTTCATTCATTAAAATACGACTGAAAACTATTGGAGATTTTGTGATGATGATCAGGGCTAGGGCTTCATGACGAGATTTCAGCGCCATTTCGTGTTCAAATTAATTGCAATTTAGAATAAAAAATAAAAACCTTATTGCTACTGTTACTATTACAATTATTTTTAGTATTATTCAGTAGCGAGATGCACAGATCATTGCAAATACAAGTCAAGCTAATTAAGATCAATCATTAATTTTTTTACAAAACTACTCCTGACTGAAATCAAACCTGTGTTGGATTTAAAATTTTCAGTTCAAGCACTAATTTCACCACTTCATTTTGAGTAAAAGGGGGAGTATATTTTATTGGTGTAGGGTCTATCTTTTAATTTAATTATATTTGGCCACTTGCCTATAACAATTTCTTCCATTTCGGATTGTAAAATCGAAGTGTAAAACTGTAAAACTTCACAAAACGTGGCAAATCACGATGCTCGCTTCAGTGTGTTGTCATGCCCCTAATGTCGCGAGTCGCACGACCTTCGCTCAAAGCTCCGCCTCCCTACTTCCGGATAAATGGTGTATAGAATTTGACCCAAAAAACGCTTCATTTGCGAAAGGCAGCTAGCTTTTGTTTTAAAAGCTGCCTAAATTAGATAAGTGGGCTAATACAGGGTGGGGTAAAAGGTGTGCCCGAGTTTGAAAAATTTGGTACTCAGCCTGCGGTTCATTTATGACACTAGGTGAAGCGTCATTGTGATCATTACATCCCCCCGTTTTCAATACACAATCATGCTGCGGACTGGAAAACACCCCGGCTTTGCTGTGTGCACATTTATGGAAAACGACCATTCTGTCATCACGACCCAGAGAGCAATATACGCTTGCATTTCAACATTCCACGTCGCGTTTCAGTCCCTTGCGATCACCAGATTTAAGCATGTCCGACTTTTTCCTGTGGGGGTACCTCAAGGGTAAAAATTTTCAAGCACCGCCCCCACTCCATGCAAGAACTAAAGGACAGAATTATCGAGGAGGGGAACGCAATTCTGCTTGGGATGTGCCGGAAAGTAGCCAGAAACTTCAGAAACAGGCTACAACAGCGCATCGCTGCTAAAGGCCGCCACCTTACAGATATTGTCTTGAAAACTTAATGGGGAAAAACGGGTTAAAATACCGAATTCAATGAAAAACGTTTCAAGTCTCTAACTGCAATAGTTGTTTGTTTATTGCTCTTTAAAATCGAGGCATACGTTTCGCCCCACCCTGTATAAATAATAAGTAAAATCTGGAAAAAGCACATGAAAATAGTTTGCAGTTCTGTGAAAGGGACAGAAGCTGGATCAAAGAGACCGCGCAAATAGCTTCACTGAAGGATACAAGGGAGAAAGAAATAATAAAGAAAAGGCATTCCATTCATTAATAATTTGACACTCACAAATGCGAAATTGCATCGATTAGCAACAAATAAATGTTCAACTCAAATTATAATGATATATACAGTATATTGTTTGCAAAATGAAAATAAATAGTTGTATTTAAGGTATGTTGTTATATTTCTAAATTTACGAAAAGGCATGGTAAAGCTTATTTGATTAAATTCAATAATGTAATTATAACACAGTATGTCTTGTTCATGTGGCTGGTAAAAAAAGTGATAACTGTTACCATACCTTTCAATGGAATAAGGAATTTGACATAATGTAAATAAAAGTGAGTTTATTTTCATTTTAAAAGCATTATGCTGTGCGTATCATTTTTAATTTGGCATTTTATGGAGTGCCCCAAGATGCATTGCGATCTTGGGTCACTATCAACAGGTGCCCACCTGAGGGGTGTTGGAATTTTCTCATGTCAACATGACCCTCAGGTCGAGGTCAACAACATCTCACTTTGTCTCAGGCAGTGGGCGCTGCAAGGCCGGTTGAACCGTGCCATTGCAACAGTAAAGGCTAGTTCACATGCACGCGTCGGTTTTGCGCATCGAAGCTGAGCTTCCACTCCCGCTTCGTCATCTCACGTTGATGACGCACAATGTGTGAACCGCCAGCCGCATCACGGACACAAATATGCTGGCGCCATCTAGGTGTGGTGAAGCAAACTTCAATGGTTCGTTAATAATACGTACCATTGAAACGATAATTAAGCACTAAATGGCTATAAATTCATAAGTTTTATGATAAAAACAGTAGCAATAATTACAATTTAACTTATACTTCTGCTAAATTGTCCCTCCTGGAATGCTTCTGCCATCTGTGACGCACAAATTCATGCGTTGGAGTTGAAAAATTTCAACTCGCCAAAACGCACGTTTTCAGGATGCGCAACATGTTGCGCGCAGCACCGCCGCAAACCAGGTCACATGCAACGCGCCTCGACGTGCCATGAGGACGCGCAAGTTGGCTGAAACGCACGGTAAGTACCGGGCCGTTACAACGTTGTGAGTGGGGGAAGGGGTAACTTTGAAATTTTACCTAAATGGAACCCCCAGTTTTTTGTAGATTCTGATAGTCCATTTGAAAATAAGTAACTTTCATTAGAAACATTTTTTTCTGATCATAGCAGATGGGGTTAAGTCTTGGGGCTAAAGCAGCAATGAAAATGTTAGCTTCTTTTGAAAGGAATTTTACACAAATTTTAATACCAGAATTGGATTTGGTATGTATACATTTCAGAAATTTGTGTTAAACAATTGTATCATTTAGAAATTGGAAACTAGCTGCAGGGACCATAATAAATCTACACTGGACTTCCATCAATGGGGCCTATGGGAGTTGCACAAACTCCGCTTTATCTACTCTGGATCTTGCTAATCTGGACTGTTTTATTCCAACAAATAAAATTATAACTGTCTTTAAAAAATGTGTGAATGCAAGAATGAATGCAAAATATTAATGTAACAATTTATTACAGTAGGTTACAAAATTTGGCAAATATTTCTCAAGATATTCATTATTTGTGTAGACGATAAAAATATAAAATTAACAACTTAAGCAATTAATTAATTTAACACCAATATACAAAATTCTGCGCAGTATTATTCTAATTCAATGTTATTTATGCTTAAATTCACAACGATTGGACAACTGAATATCCGCCATGTTTCTCCTCACCCTGTGCATACGGATCAAATATGAACAACATGGTGGTGATTTGTTCAGGAGACATTGATCCAATTTACACTTTATGGTTTCATTGCAGCTGAAAATTGGAAAGAATTTGAATGCAGTAACAGTGGTGTTTTTACAGAGACGATATTACGCGAGATATAACTTGCATTTCACAATTGTTCATATTTTGCCACTTCAGGATTACATTTGAGTCTGTCCTTCTGGTTTCTTGCCTTCCATCTTGTCCATTTCCGTTTCAGTCACATTTGGAGGTTTCTTAAGAATAGTGTAACGGTTCCGACTTTTTTCTGAACGTCAAACCTCCTTGAGTCTTCCCACCGAAAGATTACCACAGTAGTTTACTCGAAACACGATTCTCTTTTTCGTTTCAACACATTAAGCTGGGTATACACTGCAAGAGAACGAAGGAGTTCGGCCAACGAATGGGGTTGGCCAAATGTTATCGCCTGTTTGGCCACGCCCAAATAGATTCGCGAGGCAAAACTTGCTTGGTGTCTACACCAAACAAACGAATTCTTTTGCAGCCATTCGATGCTGCACTTGCGCGCCACGCCGTCCACACGTAAAACCGGCCGAACAGGTTTGGGCGAGTGTTCGCCCTCCCTTCCCTTTGAAGTACCGCTTCCCGAGTGAACCTTGCCGAAAACAAACGACTTCGCCTGAAGGTATTCGTTCGGCCGTACACATTGCACCGAACGAACGACATCGAACGAAGTCGTTTGCCTTCGTTGGCTAGTGTGTACCTGGCTTTAGATCGTTTATTCGCGATAAATAAAGAGTTATAATCGTTATTCGAACGTCCAATGTTAATAACCCCAAGCGGTATAAACATAAACAGATGCCATTAGACTACGACGGGCGCAGCAGTATCGGTGATGATGATGGCCTTTGGGCGATGTTCGGTACTGGCTGATTGTGGGCCGCCTGACTGTGTGCCGGACAGGATTGTGCTCAAGACCCGTGATTTTGTTAGGCCCTGCTGGCATGCCTGGGTTAGCCTGTCACCCGGTCCATGGTCCCTCTGTGTTTCCCTTCCTTATCCTATTCAAACTCATAGACCCGGGTCCATCCTCACCCTATCTCCACCTGCTTGGAATTCGTTTTGATTTGGTCTCCTCTGGTTCCCTCCTACCTCCCTTCCTCTGGTTACACAGCGTTCTGATGGCTGCTGGCCCCTGAAGCCCTCAGGGTAATGACAAGACCCGGGGGTTGCGAGGGTTCAATTCAGCTGCTGGTTGTGGTCTTGTGACTTGGTCTCTGGGATCATGCACCAGCGCTGAGTCATAGCAGGTTCACGGAGGTCGCCTCCCCATTTCAGACGCTGGTGGATTGTTCTGAAGGTTATCTCTTGTTACTCCCTCGGCGTGGTTGGATCAGCCAGGGGTGCTTGTTTTGTTACGAGCGCGGGGCAACCCAGCTCTGTCCGTGTTTTGTCCTTATGATTTGCACGCAGCGCTGTTTTCACGCTGTCGTGGGTTTTTGTGTCTTTTTCTTTTCTGGTGGTGTGGGGTTGCGGTTGGTCGTAAGTTTTTATACACACCGACGGTAACGGATTCCCGTCTTTTATTAGGGGGGGAGTGTAACGGCCCTATTGAGCACGGCATTGGTGTTGCTTTTTGGTCATGTGATGGTAGGTCAGCCAACTAACGAAACCGCCCTTTTTATTCAATATAAAAGTAGGCACACATCTTGCAGAGCTCAGTTGCAAATTGCGTTCAGACTCCAGTCTCCTCTTTCCTCTCTCCCCTCTGCCTCTAGAAGGACACCATAGGAGGTTCCATAGGAATCTCTATTAGGTGAGGTTCTTAGGGAAAAACTCAATATTGTGCAATGGACAATATTGAACCATAAGGAAAGACTTTGGGTGCAATATTGGGCCTAACACAAGATCTCAGTGGGAATCACCCACACCCCCCCTCCTCTTAGGTAGGGCAGTGAAGATCTCTTAAGGGCGTCGTCGTCGGCCCCCGAACAGTGACACTCCTTACCAGTGTAGAGTTGAGCCCCTCCTCTTTTGAGCAGTGCAGTGAAGATCGTCTAAGGGTGCCATCGTCAGTCCCCGACCGTGACACTCCTCCTCAGTACAAAAGTGAGAATACATAGATAGTGCCCATTAAAAATCTCCAATAGCGGCCAACTTTGTCGCTCGAGCGACTAAGATCAGTATGTGAATATTTTAGGCCACTAAAGATCAAAGTTGCGAACCAAAGACGAAGTTGTTGTTATTTATGTTGTGGTTACCATTTTATTGACATTACGAAAGGAGGCGCAGTTATAATTGGAAATAAACTTCACTTTGTTGATTGGAACAATTGAGTTGTGTTTTCGCGTTATTTTTGCGCATTGTGTACACAGAGGTGTTACAAACTAAAAGATCACATGTAAAGAAGAGGGGACGAGCAGAAGATGCAGATCAGATAGGTGAGGTGTCAGATAAGAAAATGTCAATATTACAAAATTCTTTGGCAGAAATACTGACGCAGATTAAGCTTCAAACGGAAGAGGTGAGAGCTCAAGCGGAGGAGATAAAAGGGGTTAAAGAAGAGTTGATGGAGTTAAGATTAATAAAGCAGGAGCTAGGAAGCTGGAAAGAAGAGATGAAGAAGGAGATAGAGGAGCAATTTAGCGAATGGAGAGAAGAGATGGTTGAGGAGAGAAATCGCCATGAAGAGTTGATGAGTGAACTGACAGATATGAAGATGGCTGTTTGCCGAAACGCGTAAAGAAACCAATTAAAAAACGTTTTTTTTTTGTGAGAAGGGTTTTTCCGAACTTTATTATCGTCTGATGTCCTCACACCCACAACTTTTTCCATTTGAAGATGGATGGAGGACAGGTTAGATGACCTTGAGAATAGGAGTAGGGGACAGACTTTGTTGATTAAGGGGCTCGAAGAAGAGGAAGGTGAAACGTGGAAGTCGATAAAGACAAGAATATCGGATTTGTGTAAAGTGAAGTTAGGTGTGCCGGTGCAGATAAGTAGCGCACATAGAGTGGGTGGAATGAGACAAGGTAGAGCACGCCCAGTTGTATGTAAGTGAGATACAAAATGTGATAGAGATAAGGTTTTGGGGGCAAAAAACATGTTGAGGGGGATAAAGTTGTTTATCAATGAGGATGCGCAAACAACGTCAGTCTTTGTTCGAGATTGCAAAGAAAGAGAGAAGGGGCGACGTGCATCAGTGGTCTTTTATAGAATTAAAATTAACGGAAAACAGTTCTTCTGGAATGATAAAGATGGGGTTTTGGAAGAGAGGAAAATGGGCAAACAGAAAAACTAATAAGGGTATTGAGAAAGAGAGTAACATTTATGGCATGGAATGTGTTTGGATTATCGAATAAGAGTACAGAATTTTGGGAAGAATTATATCATTATTATTTTCTTTATTTCCACCCTCCCTAGAGGGATTGAAAGAGGATACATAATCTCAACGTTACACAGTTCATCGAGTTCGCTCCGCCTTATACAAGTTCTTATTTCGCCCCGTACTGTCCACACTAACCCATCCAGTCCTCTCACCCACCTGTCTGCCTTACTCTTTCTACTTAACATTTAACCTATCAAGTTCTGTTCTTAATGTAGTTAAAGTTTTTGCTCCTTTCCCATCAAAGCTTAACACTTCCTCTGGTCCCAAGGAAGAATTATACAAATATGATTGTGTGGCGATGTTGGAGACGTGGATTGCATGGCACAAATGGGAAAAATTTCGGGATAAATTAAATCAAAAATTTAACTGGTCCTGTCTTCCGGCACAAAAAGAAAAGCAGAAAGGGAGAGCGAAAGGAGGAATAATTATTGGGATTACAAAAGAACATACAATTATAAAACAAGTAAATGGGGTTAATAATATGTTAGTCTTGCAAGAACTTGAGATAAGTGGAGATAGATAGTGGTGGTTAGTTACTTGTAGGAATGGTAACTGGGAAGAGTTAAAAATAGATATAAAAGAGATAATGGAAAGGGAGATAGAAGGTACTGGAAAAAGATGCTGATTATGGGAGACTTTAATGCAAGAATAGGGGAAGAAGGGTGTAGAATAATGTATAATGGGAAAAGAGAGAAAAGATTGAGAAAAGATAATGAATTTAATTTTGATGGTAAGAATATGCTAGAATGGCTAGATGATTTGAGTTTGGAAATACTTAACGGAGGAGGAGTGGATGTAAGTAGAGGAGAGTGGACATATATAGGGCACAGGGTAAATACTATTTTAGATTATGGTGTAGTGATTCTAGAAGCAAGGGGAGAGATTGCTGATTTCCAGGTGGGTGATAGTATAGATTCTGATCGTCAACTGATAATAGTACAAATTAAAAACCATTATTTAAGTTATGAAGAGAATATAACATCTTGCGTCGGTCCCGGCTCTCTTGGAGGTGGAGTGGGCCAGTTTGAGGTAACTCCGTGGTGTGCGCAATTGTATTTTTATTCTTGTATTGTGGGTCTTCCTCAGAACGGTGTACACGGTGACACGGACAGGCTGCACGGCGCTCCCTGAAGCGGTGACCTGCGGTGGCTGGACGGCTCTAGAAGCAGGCTGCGACGATCTGGTAGACTGGCTGCGGCGGTGCTGCTGGTAGGCGGTGAACAGTTCGGACAGCTTGTACAAGGGCCTTCCGGAGACTCTGCGTAGTCTGCGTAGTTGCGGAGGTCCAGGGAGGAGAGTAGCTAGTAGTCTGCGTGGTCCAAAGGGCTGCTGCGGTGATCCTGGCACATTGCTCGGCTCGGTTGTGGGCTCGTTGTCCTAGACGGTCCTGCAGGAGGCTACGTTGTCGATGGACTGCGATGTCCCCGGGCTGCTTCTACTGGTCTCGGTCTGCTTCCGAAGGGTCTGGCGAAGAGACGTCGGCGGCCGGTGTTGAGAAGGCAAAAGAG
>WWPM01005567.1:0-10797 GCA_023279145.1 Glomeris maerens | reverse complement strand
GCGTCACATTTCCTGCCACCCCTCCCCCCCTCCCCTGTGCGTACGTATTAAATGGACAGCCCCTACTTTCTATATAGCAACAGAGTTTCAATAAAATACCATCCCAGTTATATAAGTACATTCTATAAATGTCAATTCCGAGTTGTAGTTGAAAAGATAGTAAGGTCAACTTCAAATTAACCGAAAGAAATCAGTCTTTCAATTTTATCAGAAAAAGAAATACACTTCGCCAATATTTATTATCATGTAAACTGCTTTGAGAAAAACCATTTTCTGGAACTTGGAGCAGATAAACGGTAATGTCTTCAGCAATAATTTAAAAAATCAAATGAGTTGTCGTTTTATACCTCAGTGATTGTTCTTCAGTATAATTTTCAGGGTACCTTAGAAAACCTAGCAGCAATTCTGAGATAAGGAACAGTATTGCAGGTCATAAATGCTGCCAGCATATCGACGATGAGTAATCAATAATGCATTGGATCCTGTGATCGATTAATTATTCATCACGAGAAACAGAACAAGTATCGATCTGGCACCATTTTTCCGCTCCGTAAAACAGAACATTTGTATTTCCGTAAATTCTACAACCAAAAACGAGATTTTTCAACAGTTTATTATAGTCTTTGCAAGTTATCGATTTCAACTGTTTGAAAAATATATTTCATTCTCTAACAAATAGAGTAGAACAAATAAAAGAAGCCGATTCGTTCTATTTTCTCGCGCAGCTGATATTTGCAATCCACAGCACATTTTAAAACGCCACCGCACGGCGAACTTCGGAATCACGATTACAATTTATATATATAAAAATAATTGCAGTTCGAAATTGGGAATTGCAATAAAAAACTAAAAAATGTTACAGCAGTAAATATTCACGGGGATAGCCAAATTTTCAGAGACTTTTCGCTAGGAACTTCCAAACTTTAGTCCAAAACTTTTCATGTATGTATAACGTTGCAGAATGGTGCAAACAAATACTCAAATACTAAAGTGCTTGAAATTATGGAAAATCACATTGCTTCTAATGTCTGCATATAAATACACCATATTTCCTTGTACGTGATGTTTATGATCTGGATTATGTAATTAATTTATTCCCATGAAGTAATGCAAAATTCCAAACATTACAAAGCCCATATTTCTTCCAGGAATATATTTCTTCTTTCAAAGTTGTCATTTTTTAAAACTTGGTCAGGCACAAATCTATGAATTTGAATGTGGTTTCCGCTATTCAAGACCTTGTTCCCTTACGTAGCAAATTGGCATTCGTCGTAACTAAGGGGTAACACTCTGGGTCACCCAGGTCAACCAGGCTCAATATTGCCGATAAATGAATTTACACTATAATTTACACTATAGTTAGGTCGAATGTCAAATTGCTACAAAAGGGACAATACAATATTGGTTTGAATAGCGAAAACCCCATCTAAATTCCTGAATCCGTGTTCGACTAAAGTGAGGATCAAGTTTTGCAAAACGGGGCTTTGAAAGTCGATACCGTGACAAATGATGGCTTTAAAAAAACAAACTGCGGGCCCTAATTTGATTATGTACCAAAGTAGCACTAAAACATTTATGGTGTTTAAAATTCATAATCATAGCGCAAATTTAGGTTTCCAGCTTTCACAAATGTTTGCTCATTTTCAATTAACTGCAAAAAAATGAATTCAGGTCTATTGAAAATCTGGAAGAAAGTTAAAATCGATCACAAGATTCGAATTTAAACCTGCCTAATAAAAACCATGAAATAAACAGCAAATTATATGGAAATGCATAAAAATATACGCACGCAATTGCAGTATACAAATATACATAATCTACAACATTAAATAAGTAAATTGCAGTAAGGATACTTGTTCTATCCCAACACTAACTTAATCAAAGACTGGACAAATTAAAGACTTCATTTCTGCTTGAAATAATTGCAAAAAGCGCGAATTTTCAGGATAATATGCATGTAAATAATGTTTAAAAACCTCTACTGGTACACTGGATAAGGTTTTGGAAAACAAGCGACGCAATTCCTCCTGTACAGCAGTGGGTTATTAATTGCATGAAGTATGGAAGTTGAAATATTGTTAATTCTGGTCATCCATTTTCGTCAGCTGCAGTTGGTGTTTGAAAACTTGAGGCTACAATTAATCCAAATATGGTATATAGGGCGTTTTCGGCAATTCATACTGTCTGTCTGGGTCGCCAGAGTGTGTGACGTCATCTCCGGGGTGTCTGGCACCAATTTATCCGGTTTGCCGAACACAAATATCTGTTACGGCTGGAATATTCAAAATGGCGGATTACGTGTCATGCAGTTGTGATGGGATGTTGTTGTCACAAACAACTTTCTCCTTTCTTTAATTCTAGTTTTTAAATATAACTACGTAGTTAAATGGATCAAATTTGACTACTAAATTTGATTCAACAATTTTTATGTACCTTTATTTGATTTGTGCATCTCTAATTCGGTCAAATCGCACGAAAATCGCGACCCTTTATATTCGACCGAACATTCCATGGGGGGCGCCATCTTTTTGTCTGAGCGAGCCAGGCAACAATTTTTGTCTGACACGGCGGTAAGAGAAAATAACGTCACTCCTCAAACATTTGATTTGCCGAACGAAAAACCTGTTTTGATCTCTGAGGCTCACATGGATTGCCTAACAATTTCTCTTGCCAAAGCTCAAGATATCTGGCAACAATATGAATTGCCGAAAACGCCCATATTGTACTGTCATTTGAATTTAACGTGTTCGTTAATGATATAACCTCGAAGGTTACTAGCGTAGCTAAAAGAGTTGCCATTACTTCGTGGTAGGAAACGGGGATATTACATTATTGATATGTTTGTGTGTTGCAAAAATATTCTGAGCTCCATCGCCTCAATAATCCGTGAGAATTTTGCACACCTGTCGGTACCAAATATCCATCAAACTTTCAATATGCCACAGAGTAATTACGAAGGTACAGGAAAGATAATAGGACAAACACATCCATCGTTGAAATTCATTGGGCGTTTTCGGCAATTCATATTGTCGCCAGATATCTTGAGCTTTGGCCAGAGAAATTGTTCGGCAATTCATGTGGGCCTCAGAGATCAAAACAGGCTTTTCGTTCGGCAAATCAAATGTCTGAGTGACGTCATTTTCTCAGACTGCCGTGTCAGACAAAAAGATGGCGGCCCCCATGGAATGTTCCGTCGAATATAAAGGGTCGCGATTTTCGTGCTATTTTACCAAATTAGAGATGCACAAATTAAATAAAGGTACATAAAAATTGTTGAATCAAATGTAGTAGTCAAATTTGATCCATTTAACTACGTAGTTATATTTAAAAGCTAGAATTAAAGAAAGGAGAGAGTTGTTTGTGACAACAACATGCAATCACAACTGCATGACACGTAATCCGCCATTTTGAATGTTCCAGCCGTAACAGATATTTGTGTTCGGCAAACGGGATAAATTGGGTGCCAGACATGCTCTGCGAAGGGATCAGAGATGACGTCACACACTCTGGCGACCGAGACAGACAGTATGAATTGCCGTAAACACACATTTTTACACCTCATTCAGACTTCTTAAAATCGCACAAGAAAAGAAATTTTTGCCGCAATTTTTAAACAATTTATTCACACTTATTTTATGCATGCACCAAAAGAACTAAAATAAATTCAGCTTTCCCAAGCGAATTGCAAAGTGAAGATAAATTTTATATTATCGTCCATCTATCGTAAAAATATGTAATAAATGCATGAAATATTAAATGTGGATTGCACGCAATTAAAATTATTGCACCGTTTGGCTGCAATTTCATATTTAATGTCATTAGGCAAAGTGCTAACAATATAAACGAAAAAAGGAAACATCCATCCAAAAATGTAAAAAAAAAGGAGAGCAATTAATAAATATTTCAGTAGACTGCGGGATGCTTTATGAACACAGAACAGACAAAATTGGCGAAAGCATGTCAGTCATGCCGTTATCGTATAATCGAGAATCGTAACTCGAGCTTTCGTAAGTCGAACCGCGGAACAACCCCGAACAGCTGAAAGTTACCCGTTTTTTTAAACATCCACTACTGAAAAACCAATTCCTATTCATCACCACGAATTGTTCACACACATAGAGAGGCTATGTGCTAGCACTTTAACTCGAGTAAACAAACAAAAGTGCGACTTGTCATCGCAAAAGGGTTCCAACTCAATTTGCCGAAAATCAATGGAACTTGCAGAGACCAAAAAATAAAGAATCCGTCCCACATGGATTTACACGTCGTAGGTGCGCCAATTATTAGCGATATAATAGTAAATAAAGTAAAAACAATACCGCATTGAAGTCGATGAACTGAGAGAAGAGGGTTCCTTCTGGACGTTGGAACTCGACAGTGACCGTGTCCTCAGTTACGTTCGCACCGATCGTTTCTTGCAACACATCACCACCAAGGTTTTTGACGTTAATCACCAACTGAGCTCGACTCACGTCCGCCAACAGGTGCCAAATAGTGCAGGCGATCATCAAGAAGGAAATCCCTGACAGGGAGCCCATTGCCGTTAGCCGTTGCCGGCCGGCGCTCAATTTACACCCGTTTCGTTCTCTCACCAGTCGTCATCTGGAACTCGATGCCGCCATCTTGCTTACGAAACTCGACTCTGTTGCCCGATTCATAACATCTTCCCATTTCACCTCTGATCCGCAAATAAAAGTGGATCCGAACAGAACAAACTTAGAAACTGTGGTAAAACCGGTAAACTGAAGGGTATATTTTCGATTTAGAATATTATTTGCATGCACATAAATTGCAATTTTACACATGGTTAATCAAGCCACACTGACTTGCGAATGGCGCAAATCAAGGTTAGTAAATAGGAAAGGTTGGTCCAAATGGCGATTTCGGCGCTCTCGGCCAGTGATTGGACCACGTCACTGAAATGATAAGAAGCCACGCCTCCCATAGGATACACATTATTTCCATGTATAAGTTGCGCATTTCAAGACAATACCGGGAATGAGAGCGCACAGATTTGCATTTATTCATAGTACAGTCATAGCACAGTAAAAGCTCGCTAATCCGGACCCTGCTGATCCGGACGCCTGCTAATCCGGACTAGCAAAATAATTAAAAAACATATATAAAACAATTAAAAACACATAGATGATTATTTTGCGCCTATATTGTGTAACAGTTTCTCTTGTTAAATGTTATAAATACAGTACGTACACGTAAAATAAATGTCTATTATACAGCTTATTGGTTGCCTTTAGCATATACAAAACATTAATAATTTTTTCCCGGTTAAAAATATGTACTTCGGCTAATCCGGACGACCTCCGGTCCCACCAAGTCCGGATTAGCGAGCTTTTACTCTATGTATTAAATATATAAAATCCCGCTGAATGTTACAGTAATAAGCGCTTATCATATAACTTTGAACAAGCGCGCGACATTGCGAATTGAACATACCGTAAATCCGCAATAATAAGCCCGGGCTTATTGTTTTAATTTTTCCTTTTTGGCCAGGCTAATTTACGAGACCGGCTTATTTTGAAAATTTTGATTATTTAACCCGGCTTATTTTAGAGACCGGCTTATTATCGAGGATTTACGGTATGTATCGTCGTTCCCAGGATATATCACAGCGAAATATTGCAAATGAATATGAATAAATTGAATAGAGTTTGTTTAAGTTGTATCACTTCTAATCTTTGACTGAATCCATTTTTCCTGATATCACAGCACGCTGTGAAATCAGATGACTAATTAAATATCGCAATCTTAAAAATCTTCTCGTTTTGCAGTAAATAGTAATTATCCTTTCATGGATATTGGGAAATTTTTCTTTTAGCAAGGAAATGAGTGAACTTATAACGTTTTCCTCTTTGGATATATTATTTCCGTGAATGATATAAAATATAACCTCAAAGTTACCAATAGTTTCTGGTCGACCTGAATTCTGACATTTTTATCTTCCACCTAAACATTTAAAATTTATTAAAATTTGCCAATAATTATATAAACAAATATATTTACTCGCCACAGTATCTGCATTGTACGCTTCACTATTAAGATGCAAGCTTTGGTTTGCAGACATATCTAATGATATACATGAAGTAATTTTTATTATTGTTCCATGCTACTAAATTCCATTCTACAATCTATTAAAGAAAAGTCAACGTATTAATTTGTTTTGATAAGTTTATCATCGTAGAAATACCTTGTTATGGATGCTTGCTGGCAATGCTTTGCCTTGATGCTTTGCCGAGCATTCATTTTAGTGACGTCATAGCGATGTTAGCGCCCTCACGTGGCCGACGCACTGCAACTGCGTTTGGACCCTCCCTGGGCGCAAATAGACGGCCATTTTATTGACCCAACAATGTGCTACTATTCATAGTGTTTTAACATGCTGCCCTTTCACTTTATTACACGATATTTGTTGGCCAATAATAACAATAAAATAACACATTCCACAATTTTCCTAATGGTGTGTTATGTATTGGATTTTTAGCCAATTTTACACCCCCTCCCCCCTTCCGTACGCAGGCGTCACACTCACCCCCCCCCCCCTCCGTACGTACACATTGACTAAAAGTATGATTCATCAAAATTTTAATTTTACTATATTTAACTTACAACAAATAGTTTTTTACTTTACACTGGTATTCAAATTTAGTACATACAAAGTAGCTAAATTTCTTCACAAAATACGGGTTTAACACAAGTTTTCAGGTTTTCAATTGCGAGTCCTGACTGCATGGTGTACGTGCACTTGGAAGAAATCCCCTATCCCCCCAATACTCATGCGGCACATTTCCTGCTACCCCTCCCCCTCCCCTGTGCGTACGTATTAAATGGACGGCCCCTTTCAGAACTTTATGTCCAAATTGTCTAATACTACACAATTAGTATTACCAGTATTACCCATATAAATAGATTCCCGCCCGGAAGTCGACGAATATGCATGCGCGTGTGGCTTTTATTATTATTTCTCCAATAGTTTTGCCTATGAAACGATCTGACTCGCGTTTTGGTGTGTTGATGCGGACGTCAGGTAGAGTTGTTGCTTTTTCAGTTGTATTTTAATGAATAATGAAGAAAATTTTATTTTTGCTTGAAAAAACCGGTTCGCACGGGGACGGTAATCTATTAATTAATTATATGGGGCCTAATATCAATTTCTTTCAACTTTATTATGCACAAATCATATCAAACTTGCGATTGACACAAGGGTTAATTGTTGGCTCGCTATAACTTACAAAATGCGTAGCATATGCAAAATCATACAGATAGGGATAATATATACTGTTAGACCCCTTTCACACGGGACACTCATGTCAGTGTATGGCCACTGTATTTTGACACGCCCACTTGCGTGAATCCGAGACAGCCACTGTACAGTAATTCGGTATTCCTGGCGTCATGGACACGCCCCCTTCCTTTCACGTAAATTTTTCTGGCAAACTATTTTACTTCTTTCGAGGTGATTTACTAGCATAAAATTGTAAAATCTTTGATTATTTTGTCTTACTTCTTTTCCCCAACGTCCAAAATTTGAAACCAATATTGGCCAAATATCTTATGTAAGCATATTTCCATTTTTTTTATTTTGTTAGCGTTTTAATCGCTAATTACGACCCATAGGCCTCATTAAAATTAAATAAAAACAATCAATAACATTTTCCGTGATGAAAACATAATGTATGTCGCGATAATTGCCATAAATTTCTGACGAAAAATGGTATACGAACGAAAGTGTCTCGAAACGGTGTGTCCCGTGTGAACGGAATCATAGAGCTTAATGCTAAAAGGCGTGGCTAATCAGCCACGTGAAATGTACGGGCGGCTCGAGGGGAAGCCACCAAAGCGCCACAGAATGCAGCGGTGTTGGAGGCTGAAGCGCCGTGTGAATGCTCCTATTGAGTCGCATGTATCTCGTGTCACTCAAAATACAGTGGCCATACACCGAGTGCCCCGTGTGAAAGAGGTCTTACCAGAAAAGCAAGGTATCCACACTTCCCCGTCCCGAGCAAAACGCTTGTGCCAGCAGGTGGCGCGACCGGCTGGTAGAAGGACGCCTACGTCATCCGCTATACAAGGAAGCCCACTTTAAGGTGCATCTCTATGAGGTGCATTCTCTATCTCTGTGGTACGCCAATACGGCTCGATTGCACTATCCCGGGCAAATGCAAATTTCACCTTAGTTTTACGTAATTTAGTCATGCAAATCCATTGGGCATACTCCTGGCATTCCAGGAATGACCCTTCCGACTAAAAATTACAATCAAAAATTGTTTACAACCTTTTTCCCCCACATAAACAATGATACAAACCATGCTCCCTGAGTTATTCACCGGAATTTAATCTTTTTTTATTTATACAAACTGGACTTATCACATTTTTATTACCTGATTGTGAGTTATTAATATTAACGTCGCTCTTACGCCATACTGATCACATTCTGTGATGCAGGCTGGCTACATGTGATTTGCCAAGTGCAGCAAAATTCAAAATATACAGTATATGGAATATATATCATTACTGTATATTTATCATCCAACAAATCCTAATATTGCATATACTTTTGGCAAAAATTTAAAGATTATTTAATTTCAAACTTTCATTTCCTTATAAAATTTTAATAAAATTTAATTATTCAGTAAAAGATCGCTAATCTGGACTCAGCTGATCCGGACCGCAAAATAATTAAAATTTTCTGTGGCGGACATTCGTTTAATAACATGCACTTTTGTTGCAATCTCAGCAATTAAAAATTTATTTTACAGTTAGATCTATTTTTATATTGATAAAAGAGTGCTAAGAAATGTTTCTCCCAAAAAATAATAGACATAATAGGGTCATCCCTCCAAAAAAATCATGAAAACTGTATTATGACACTGCATTATTGGTGATATATTGGTAGATATGGCTTTCGATATTGTGAATAAAATTGTGGCTTTCTTCTGTGATCAATGTATTTCAAGCAACATAAATAACATTGTTGAAATCATTGGCTCCTCTGAACTGTCACTGCTATTTATGCTGCTTGAAATACATTGATCACGGAAGAAAGACAATTTAATTTTCAATATCGAAAACCGTATCTATCAATATATATCATTAATAAGGTTGATCACACCACATTTTAATCAATTTTTTTGCATTTTAACACATGTTCGCAACTGTAAAATAAATTTTTAATTGCCGAAATTGCAACAAAGGTGCATGTTCTTAAACGAATGTCCGCCACTATATTTTACACATAGATGATTATTTTGCTCCTACTGTGTAACTGTTTCCCTTGTTAAATGTTTTAAATACAGTATGTATGTACATATGAAATAAATGTCTGTTATGCAGTTTATTGGTATATTGTTATGCATGGAGATGGTGGAAAAAGGTGTAGTAGAGTGGCTGCAACTTTCGAGTCAAGGCGCTGTAGCTTATAAAGGCGTTTTTTTATCGTCCTTTGCTTGGGCGCCATCTTGGGGACCGAAAAAGCTGTAGGTAAGCTTCATCCTGGTGTGCAAAATGTTGGATCGCCTTCTTTCGCGCACTTTTGAGTTTGGCTGTGGCATGGCGCTACTGTCTGGGGGAAAGAAAATGGTGTTTTAAAAGTTTTTCCTCCTCCCCAACCCCTTTTTACGACTTTGTTTTTGTCTTTGTAGTATATAATTTTGTTTTAATAAAGCTTTCCCCATTTATCTACACTAAATTGTTTCACTTGCTGCTGCATACTACTATCAATAATCAAGACAAAATGTATCCTAATTGGGGCAATTCTGCAAGAAATTGTGAACTGTTATATAACCACCAAATATGTAATGTTGCAGTTCTTGAAGTTTCTGGTCACTATAATCAAGTTGTTAATTGGATCCAAGTTTCAATAAATCTTTATTTTAACACGACCTATTATTATCTAACACATTGCCCGCTAAATATTGCGTGGATACATAGGAGATAATATGAGTCCACATTTTGAAAACTTCAGTTTTATTTATGGTGCTGATGCGGTGCATAATGGTAGTGAAATTAAACTGACTGCTGCACATAGAAGTAGTGCTGTCTACTTTGGAATAGTTATTTTCTGTAGGGAAAAACAGGCTTGTTATGACGTGCCCTTTTAAAATAGTCCCTGCGCGGAAGTACTATGGGCGTATTCGGCAATCCAGTTTTTGTCTCGTCTACTGAGCATTGGCTGGAAAAATTGGTCGGCAATTCATCTTTGCCTCAGTCAACTGAACTAATTTTTTTGGTCGGCAAATCTGTCGACTGAGGATGGATGCCAGTTCGACTGACTTCTGTCTCAGACGAAAATTTGTCAGCTGATTCATGGTTTGTCAAGATGGCGGCCACCATGCAATGTGGGGAAATCATCCCGCTAGAGGGCGATTCACAAATGATTCTCGCAACTAACATGTCTTCCGCCATTTTGAATTTCAGCCGTACTGAAATTTGCAGTTCGGCAAACCATCTCAGTTGGGTTCCAGTCATGAATCAGCCATGACGTCACACGTTCAGTCGACTCAGATCGACCTGATGAATTGCCGAATACGCCCTATAATTGGCCAGAGAGGGCTCAAAAATCTTGGTTTTGTAAATTTGCATTATTATTCACAAAACCATGGCGCGGGCGCATTGTTTCCACAAAACTTTCGAAATATGGTTGTGCTTTAGAGGCCATGCAATTAATATGTACGCACAGGGGAGGGGGGAAGGGTAGCAGGAAATGTGACGCATGGGTATTGGGGGCAGAAGGGGATTTCTTCCAGTGTATGTACACCAGCAGCGGCGTGCAAAGGGGGGGGG
>WWPM01005560.1:0-14076 GCA_023279145.1 Glomeris maerens | reverse complement strand
GAAATTATCCAAAACATTGTCACCAAGAATTTGGGTAAGCGCAAGATCTGCGCAAGGTTTGTCCCACACCACCTAACAGATTCCCGAACTTTACCACCCTCCGTATTCCCCTGACCTGTCACCTCCGGACTACTTTCTGTTTCCTCATTTGAAATCTTCAATGAAAGGACACAGATTTCTGGACATTCCGGATATTCAAGCTGCTGTGACAAGGCAGCTCCAAAGAGAACCGAAAGAGAACTTCTCACAAGCCCTGCAACAGTTGTACACACGTTGTCAAAAGTGCATTGTGGCCCAGGGGGCCTACTTTGAAGGACAGTAAATTGTTTTTCCTGCAATACTTCTCCATGTGCCTTTTTTCGAGTCATTCACCGAACTTTCCGGTCTCACCTTGTACTAATATTCGTCATGACAATGTGAGGAAATGCAATTTCTATATACCTGACATGCAAATATCTAGTCAACACTGAAAAATTGCTAATGCTAAAAGTATTAATTATACAGTTCCGGTATAATGTGTATCAGATGGCACCTAGTGACAACAATACTGGACGGAAAATGCATGTATTTTTGTAAACGTATTGGACAACACCATATATGGGAGTCACTTGGCCATACCATATATGGAAATAGGCAACATCATATACGGCAATAGGCAGCATCATACATCACTGTATATGGTAATAGGCAACATCATATACGGCAATAGGCAGCATCATACATCACTGTACATGGTAATAGGCAACACCATACTGATTCTGTTGAAGCTTGATCTAGAAATCAGAACACTTGAAAGGCTTTGGATATACAGAAATGGCAAAAGCTTTGGTATACTGGCTAGAGGATGAATCCACTAGCATTGTAGAAACCAACGATCTTCTAACATCTCAGGAAATAGGCTCCATTAGCCTTGTATCTTGGAAATCTGCTTCAGGACGAAAACAAGCCTTCGAAGCAAGAGTAATTTGCATATCCGGTGTAGGGAATCCAGTCTCGACAACCAGTATCATGAGAGTCTCAAAATTTGTGAGACTTCAATATCAGATGCCAAAATGATTTGCTTTCGATCTGATATCAGTATTGTACTTGGATAAATATCGAAAGTATCGATTGATAAAACTACTATGCAAACAATGATGCAAGACTCTCAGTATCAAAAAGTCATGGTATCGAAAATATCGTTTATTGAAATACGAGTATCAGTATCGAAACAAATAGAGAAACGATACATTGCCAATTCTGACACTGAAACAGCTGACTATTCAAACATGAATTCAGCAGGCGATCTATCATCAGTGTGGTACTATTTCCTCAAATCTGAAGATGGTAAAAGTGCAAAGTGCAAGAACGAGGATTGTAAAAAAGTATTGAAAACGACGAAAGGGAACACTACTGGACTTCACAAACATTTAAAATCTTGCCACAAAATAGATTTGGTCACGAAGAAAGCATCATCTGCAGCTCAGAGAACAGATACTGACAAAGGTATTTCCAAAATATGCCATATGAAATCAATAATTATAATTATTGCACCCTTGTGGTAACCATTCAAAGGATGTGGTCACAAAATACTGTTATGTACAAAAATATTTCTATTATGTCTAAAAAATGGGAGTAATTTACTAATCCTGGAAATTTCTCCGGCAGGCCCCAGATCAAAAAGGCAAAAAGTATCGGACAACATCAAAGCAATTAGACGAAACTTTAGCCAGAATGGCAAGCAAAGATGGGCTCTCATTCAAATTGTTTTGCACTTCTGAAGACCTGAGAAAGATGCTCATTGCCTACGGTTTTGTAGATTTGCCAGCATCTCCTACCAGAATTAGAGATAGAGTTGTTGGTTACGGAAATCACATACAGTAGAAGCTCGCTAATCCGGACTTGGTGGGACCGGAGGTCGTCCGGATTAATGAAAGTCCGGATTAGCCAAAGTACATATTTTTAACCGGGAAAAAATGATAAATGCTTTGCATATGCTAAAAACAACTAATAAGCTGTATAACAGACATTTATTTTATGTGTAAGTACTGTATTTAAAACATTTAACAAGGAAAACAGTTACACAGTAGGAGCAAAATAATCATTTGTGTGTTTTTAACATGTTTTATTTATGTTTTTTAATTATTTTGCCAGTCCGGATTAGCGGGCGTCCGGATCAGCGGGGTCCGGATTAGCGAGCTTTCACTGTACGACAAGAACAAGTGGACTTCATTCAGAAGTGCAAATCGAGCGGTCAAAAATTCAGCCTTACCTTTGACGAGTGGTCGTCACAGAGGAACAGAAAATACCTCAACTTAATCCTGCATGGTGGTGAATGTCAGATTTGGAACATGGGAATTGTTCGAATACTTGGCGCGACTTCTGCTGAAAAATGTCTGGCCCAAGTCGTTGAAAAGCTATCTGCCTATAATCTATGCATTGAAAAGGACATTGTCAGCATTGCAACAGATGGAACATCTATGATGACCAAGATTGGAAGGATCTCTCCATGTCATCAACAATTATGCTTCGCCCATGGAATTCAACTAGCTGTTATTGATGTACTGTATGCTAATAAAAATAATGAAACAACCATGGACAGTGATGAAGTGGAAATGGCACATTTTGCCAACATTGAAGGCAGAGATGACAATAGCTCTGCAGAAGAAACCACAAGTGATCCGGAAGATGGACTTGAAATGCAGCAATCCCAAGAATTCTCTGAAGTTTCCCACATTCAATTGAAGCCAGTTATTAATAAAGTCCGGGCAATTGTGAAATTGTTCAGGAGATCACCCTTGAAAAACGACACTCTACAAAAGCACATCAAGGAAGATTCTAACCAGGAACTTACTTTGGTTCTGGATTCAAAAACAAGGTGGACAAGTTTGCTCCACATGCTCGAACGTTTCCAAAAACTCAAGAATTCTGTCAACAAATGTTTGATATACTTCGACTCAGAGAAATTAGTGACTGAAGACGAATGGAATGCAATTGGTGAACTGATTTGTGCTCTGCAGCCTGTCAAAGCTACTGTGGAAGCACTGTGCAGAAGAGATGCAAATCTGTTCACAGCCGACATTGCGCTGAAATTTCTTGTCGAGAAATTAGAAGCACAGGAAACAAAAATTAGTGAAAATTTGAGCAAAGCGCTTGTACTGAGAATTTCTCAGCGCCGAACTGAAGTTTCTGGGTTACTCAAGTATTTATATACGAGAGAAATTCAAAAAGACAAAAAATTCGGGACTCCAAAAGCAACCAAGCTCTGTAGAACAATGATATCCTTTATTGATCGCCTGTTACCACAACTGCCTCCAACTTGTGGTCACATAGAGGGCGGGGAACCTCATGTGGAAGACCCTGCAGGAGACGACCAGATTTGGCTATCACCTGCACTTGGTATTTCAAGAAAGCGAAAAATAAACAAAAACCCAGTTGAGATGGAATTGGACAATTGCATAAAGGAAGCTTTATTGGCAACAGAGACAAAAACAACACCGCATGGGTCAACATTGGCAGCTACGATCAAGAAGGAGATGAATCTTTTCCAGGGAGGTGGGAGTCGGGGAAAGCATCTTCAACTGGTGTTTAATTACTTGAAGACTATTCCACCTACCAGCGTGGAATCTGAGAGGGCATTCTCTTCAGCTGGGCACATATGTAATAAAATAAGATCCAGGATGAATGATGATACACTTGATTCCCTGTGCATACTCCGATCACATTTTCAAGTTAAAGATAACATTTAATATATTTCCTTTGTTTTGGTTTCTAATTTTCGCTGAATATTCCGATTGGAATGAGGTTATTAAGTTTCATTAATGCATTTTGAATTAAACTTCCACTTTAATTTCGTATTACATGTTTTCATTATTTCGATGTCAGATACAAAGATTGCCGAGACTCTGAGACCATGGGTCTGGAAAGTATCAGTCTCACGATACCACGATTCAAATAATCAATCAATATTGACAGTCACAAATACTCTGGTATCAAATGTGTCCATACAGTGATACTAGCTTCGTCGATATTAATTCAATATCAGTCTCAATACTATTGTTATCGAAATCTCAATCTCACGATACTGAAAAATGTGTCCGAGACTGGATTCCCTAATCCGGTGAGTGCATAAATTTCAGTAAATAAGTATAAATACAGGGAGAAAAAATTTAGTTTTATTCTGGTTATTATATTCTGGAAATTAGAAGATTGTGCGTCTATATAAACATGTAGATTAACTGCCATGTCAAAATGGCGGGAATGATGC
Source organism: Glomeris maerens (assembly GCA_023279145.1). Classification (NCBI taxonomy): domain Eukaryota; kingdom Metazoa; phylum Arthropoda; class Diplopoda; order Glomerida; family Glomeridae; genus Glomeris; species Glomeris maerens. The sequence continues at coordinate 9,830 of WWPM01005560.1, read as the reverse complement.
ATCATAGGCTTAAAAATTAACGGACCCCCAATTAAACATGTATACATATGACATACCTAATTTTGCTAGGAGATCATGTATACACTTTAAAATATTTACTGAATTTTGCAATCTGTACATTAGGTTAATTTATTGCCTATTTTATAGCTTGAATAGAAAATCCAAGTTTAGATTTATGTTTGTCAGAATGATGTTTCCAAGACTAAAGCAAATGCATTTTTCAACGTAATTTACCTACTTATTTAAGACAAAATATACTATCTACTCATTAAATTTACTTTTGGTTGTCAATAACACCATAATTGAATCTTATGAAAAGGGTTTCGCACACACAAAATAATTCCAGATATTTATTAGAAAATTGACTTTAAATTCCCTGAGTGCTCTATATGTCAATATTTTCAAAACAAATTGTATCATAATTTAAATATATAAATTTCCAAAGTTTTCCATATTTCCTATTTGTACAAACTATGTAAAACTAAAATATTTTGATGTAAAAAAAATAATTTATTTGGAATTTAATACTAATTGAACTGACTTTTCAATGATAAATGAAATGCAGATAATGCAGCAGAATTAGAAAGAGAGGCAGTTAAAGTCCCAATTGAAACCAATAAACGAACTGGAACTACAACAAAGCGTGCAAAACGCCAACTGCAACAAAATGAGTTAGTATTATAATCAATGAAAATTCATTTACGATTGATAACACTAGTCAACACGATTTTTGTATCTGGTACAACATAGTGTTTTTCCGAAGTGTTTTGAAACGTAGAAAACGAATTTGAAATCTAAATCTTCCTATCACATCACAATTTTTTTTAATGACGGGATTTCTGTACACAAGTCCAATTTTCACTTGTTTTACGATTGCAAGAGACCTATTGGGTCTACAGACTCATTCTTGTGCTTATATGAAAGCCAATGAAACCTACAACAAGTTTACTTCACGTGGGCTTTCTTGTAGAATGAACGGTTATGCTGATATCTGGCCCGAAAGTAGAGCAAAACTGAAAATTCACATTTTTTTAAACAAAATTTCCACTTTGAAAGTGTCCTATCTTGGAAATCATTGGACATAAAAATCTGCGGTTGGGTCTAGATTGTTGCAAATGTAATTTACCTTAACAAAGGCAATAACGACTACACTGGTGCTCGAAATTATTGACCCCCCTTTTGTGTGGACACTGTGTGGACCGATTGGGCTGGAATTACGGCCATATGTTTATTACATAGAGACCACCTAGTACACAAAAATCAGCTCCGACTTAAAGCGCCGTTGCAGAGATATTAGCAACAGTTCAGTTTGGGGTGCTCAAAATTATTGACCCCCCTGATAGATTTTGGTGCTGTTTACGTGTTTAGTGCATGTTCAGATAAGCAAATGATTGCAGATACTGCTTGAGATGATACCGGAAGAGAAGAAGCTGCAAGTTCTGCGTCTGTTCCAGGATGGCACGTCGATCAAAGAGATTGTCCGGCAGACTGGTTTGGCTCGCAACACTGTGCGAAAAGTGGTCCGCAATGTCAGGCCGAAGAAGGTGGGTCGGCCTCGCGCAATTCCCGACCGAACTATCCGTCAAATCAAGCGTCACATCGTTGCTTCTGTCAAGCGTGGTCGCCGAGTGACTTCATCTACCATCCAGAAGGATTACAATATGGCCGCCTCTCGACCGACTATCCGCCGTACGTTGAGCGCCAACGGTGCCTCTTACAGTTCTGGTAAAAAGAAGTTGCCACTGAAGAAGTCTCACAAGGATGCATGCCTGGCGTTTGCGCTTCGACACCTGGAGCTGGAGACCGATTTCGAATCTTGGATTTTCACAGACGAGAAGTTTTTCTTTTGATGGACCCGACAGTTTTGGCAGCTACGGCACCGAGAATGTTCGTTTGCTGAGAATCAAGCGACAGCAAGGCGGCGGTGGAGTTATGGTTTTCGGCACAATTTGCAGTAATGGGAAAATGATGATTAAGGTTTGTGCAATCAACCCAGAACTTCCTCGAGAATCATTTCTTCCTTATATTTAGATTCTTGACAGTCGGTACAACTCCAAACAGTACGTCCAGGATTTGGACAAGGTCTACATTCCGTGGTGCAAGCATCAGATGGGCCGAAAGCAGTGGATTTGGCAACAGGACAACTGTGCTGTGCACACGGCTATAATCGTCAAGGACTATTTCAAGCGCAAGAGAGTTACTGCAGTCGATTGGCCAGCCTGCAGTCCTGATTTGAGCATCATTGAGAACGTCTGGAGCATCCTGTCCGATATGGTTTACGCTGAGGGTCAGTTTTCTGGGAAACTTGCACTTGCGGCCAAGATTGAGCACTGCGCCAAGGATTTCCCACCAGAAACGATCAAGAAGCTGTACTCTACTATGAGAGATCGTTGCATCAAAGTCCGATTGGCCAAGGGCGGTCAAATTAAGGGATAATTGTCATGGGGGTCAATAAATTTGAGCACCCCGAAATGAACTGTTGTCAATATCTTTGCAATGGCGCTTTAAGTAGGAGCTGATTTTTGCGTACAAGATGGTCTCAACATAATACACATATGACCCAAATTCCAGCCAATCGGTCCACACAGTGTCCACACACAAGGGGGGTCAATAATTTCGAGCACCAGTGTAATGTCGACAAACGCATAGTGTGCGAGTTAAAAACTTATAATGCAACAGGTGAAAACATTTGCAGTTTTTCCTCAATTAGGCAGTGAACATAGGCACCAGTAGTTAACAGTCATTTTGTATCTTGCACTGGAACATATTATAACTAACTTTTAGGTGCTGAATTCGAATCTATTAATAAAAAATTCATATCACATACGGTTTTTGAGATATGACTGTTATTATGGGAAGACGGGTATGTTATTAATAAACCCACGTATTTTTAATCAAGAATTCAAAGCATGTAATGTGCCTGTGATTTTATTAATTTAATAAATAGTTTAATTTATTTATTTCTGTAGGCCACAAATTCCTTTGAAGTAGTCGTTCCGTTTCAAGTGCAAGTAAATGCGACGTGTTCAATCTCGTCGTTTTTGAATGATGGGCAGCTTAATTGAATTGGCAGTTTAAGTTTGTGTGTTCTTCATACAACATGGCATCGAGTAAGAAGATCAGACCTTGCAGAAATCATCCAGATAGCTTCTGCTACGTGTGTGGCAAGTTCACTGCAAAGAGTCAACGCAAAACAATTACGCCTTTAATAAAAAAGGCATACAATTTGTACTTTGGATGTCACCTTGGAGACCAAGATAAGAGTTCGGCACCTCATGTTTCACGTATCTCGTGTGCTGTCATGTTAGTTGAGTGGCTAAAAGGACAACGTGAAATGCCGTTTGCAGTTCCAATGATTTGGCGGGAACCCACTGACCATATTACAAATTGCTATTTTTGCATGACTAAAACGAGGATTTACAGCCAAGACTCGACATTTGATACAATACCCGGACGTGCCTTCTGCAATGAAGCCTGTGCCCCATGGAGAAAACCTACCAGTCCCAAAACCACCGGAGGACACAGATGTCATGGAAGTATCCGATGAGGATAACAAAGATGTTGAAAAAAACTGTGATGACAAAAAATATAATCCAGAATCTGATGATGAGGACACTTCCCCTCACCTTATCCAACAGGGCGAACTTAACGATCTTGTTCGAGATTTAAAACTATCCAAGCAACATGCTGAACTTCTAGGATCTAGACTGCAACAGTGGAACCTACTGGCAGAGGGTACAATAATTTCAAGCTTCCGAAGAAGACACCAAGCATTCTCAGAATTTTTGCAATGCAAAATGCAGTATGCTTATGCACAAATATAGATGGACTCCTCCTGCAATTTGGTATCCAACATAACCCAGATGAGTGGCGTCTCTTTATAGATTCATCAAAAACAAGTCTTAAGGCAGTGTTGTTACACAATGGGAACAACCTTCCTTCGATACCATTGGCTCATGCAGTGGACATGAAGGAGACTTATGAGAGTATAGCTACGATCTTGGAAGGAATACAGTACAACAAATACAAGTGGCAGGTGTGTAGCGACTTGAAAGTTGTGGCATTAGTACTTGGATTGCAAGGCGGTTACACAAAATACTGTTGCTTCTTGTGCCTGTGGGACAGTAGAGACAGAAAGGCCCATTATGTTCGGAAAAATTGGCCGGAGCGAATCAAATATGTTGTTGGTCAGGAAAATGTTAAACATGCTCCTTTGTTGGAACCTACTAAAATCATAATACCTCCTCTTCACATAAAACTAGGGCTCATGAAAAACTTTGTTAAAGCAATGGAGAAAGAAGGAGAGGGGTTTGCATTCCTGAAGTCCAAGTTTCCTAAACTTAGTGAAGCTAAATTAAAGGAAGGGATGTTTGTCGGACCCCAAATTAGGAAGCTTTTGAACGATCCAGAATTCGATGTACATCTCAGTCTGAAGGAATTAGCTGCTTGGAAGTCTTTTAGGAATGTCATCTCTGGCTTCCTGGGCAACAATAAGAGTGAGAACTACAAGCAAATGGTCGCAAACCTCCTCCAGAACTTTCACAAGTTGGGATGCAACATGTCGCTCAAAATTCATTTCCTGGATTCACACTTGAGCTATTTCCCTGAAAATCAAGGGGCAGTAAGCGACGAGCAAGGCGAACGCTTCCACCAGGATATTCTGGAAATGGAAAACCGCTACCAGGGTCGATGGGACCCATCAATGATGGGGGACTATTGTTGGTTTCTGACTAGGGATTCAAGTGAAACGAGTGCATATAAGCGGAAATCAACAGCAACTCATTTTTGAAGGGATGACTACTCATTGACTGTTTTCAAAGATATGCTAATTTTATGAACAGTTTAATTTAAAAAATGTGTATTTCAACGGTTAATACTAGTAATGTTGAATATGCAGTCCAAATAACATTGTTGTTTTGTTTGTTTTAAATACGTGTCAAAAAGCTCATGTATTCGTATAGTACAAGTATGTAATATTTTAATTTAGCGATATTTTAAAAACCTCATGTGTGAGAATTTTTTTGTCATCATTTCTGGATTTAGCGACCCAAAATTAGGTAAAATAACTTAGGTATATGCCAAATACAAACAAAAAATAAAAAATTGTTGCCTAGTGTAATTGCTAATGTATTACACACATTTCAAATGTGTAGCAATACTAACAATTTCATTTATGTGTATGGGCATATACAGTGTATACACACACACACGTTTTCCTTTTCAGGTGTGACAATCCAGAATTGGTGAAGAATGTGCCAAAAAAAAGGAAGACTTATTATTGAGCAGACAAAAGCAGATGCAAGAAGACTTGCATCTTTAGAAATTTTAACAGCTATTAAAAAACCCGATGAACAAAATGTTTCTACCTCAGAAGCATTTTCTGTAATACATTCTTCTTCAAGCAAGAGCAATTATGAGTACCCTGATATTTTGCTACTACAAACACAATTGCAAGAGGCAAACAACAAAATTTCCGAGCTCAAGAACACCGTTACATCCCTAAGTGCGGAACTCGACCAGTACATTGCAAAAGGTAACAATGCAATGAACTTACCGCAACACTGATTGAAATAAGAACTCGTCTTATTTTTAGATATTGGTGCCCAGACTTTTGAAATAAATTGTTCTGTGCAAGGTATGACTTATACTATACATGCCATTATTAATTAACATTATTTACGCATCATATCACATTGTTAGGGTCACCCTCCAAAATACAATTTCTAAAGAAAATTGTATTGCAACTCGAATGCAACTTAGGAGAAAACTTGCCAGATAATGGGCAAGATCATTCACAGCAGAATAATAATGACCAAAATATGATGAAAACTATGGTGAGAAAATTATTAATGTCTATAATCCATATTATTTGTATTATATACAGTAAAACCTCGGGATCGGGTCACCCTCTTAATAGGGTCACCTGGATGATCGGGTCGCCAAGGGCAGGCACAGAATTTGTCTTCCATAGGCTGTGTGTATTAGCCTGCTGGTTAATCGGGTCACCCCGGATATCGGGTCAAGGGCCGTCAGTTTGATCCCCTTGAGCATATGCAGATCGGATAATCGAATCACCTGGGGTTTGCTTTTGAGACATAACTGCCGCTATTTCCATGTTTGGATGAGTCACCACTTTAATTGCTGTAAAACGCTCCTGCTTTGGGCAAATTTTATTTCTCTAGTCAAGCGTTGGGTCATAGCTTCGTTGTTTGCAGGCTACTGTACTTGATCAAGGAGAGCATCAAGCAAACATTTCGGTATTCTCAGCAGTGAAACAGTATGGCGACCAAAAAAACGTGTTGTATTGGGACTTGCAGATCGAGTTAAGGTTATTGAAAGAAACAAATGTGTGTTAATAAAAAATTCCATACCGTAATTGTAAAATTTAACACAGGAAATTTTTCAAAAATTTGTGATATATCGGTTAATAGAGTCACCTCATAGATGGGGTCGCATTGAGGCAGGTCCCTTGGGTGACCCCATTAACGAGGTTTTACTGTATGTTAATAAGTTGACAGGTCGAGCTGGAACAAGGATCAGGGGCGTACATTAGAAAAATAGACCGAACAGCAGCCATTTTGAAGGCTCGAGGAGATCCTGGTTTATATTCAGTAGAGGAACTGGCAGCAATTTTAGCCTGTGGAAAGCGAGGAAGGCATAATGCCATGCCTAAAATGACCCAAGACGCGATAATTGGTAAAAATTGTCTCCTATATCAATTAAATTCATTTAAATTAATATCTAATATAATATTTATTTGCTAGCCTTCTTACAAAATAACACGTCTGCCGACAGATTTGAGGCCCTCGACTTTGCCAGGGCTTTAAATAATAAGTTCAGCTCTGCTAGGCGAGCTTTACAAATGCAAAGAAGAGTAGATGAAAGTATTGAAGTCTACAATCGCCGCAACATTAGTTTGGAAATGTGACGTGGGGGTTTTACGTGCTTTGATTGGCTAAGCCAAAATAGGCGGATCCTTCTGATCAAGCACCTTGCTTCATTTAAGCTTCATTCAAGCAAACAAAAATGGCCGATCACACTGCCCAAACTTCTCAACTTAATGAGAACTCGTTTGTAATACATAAAAGAGGTTCAGCGTATAAAAGGCAATCACGACACATGGTGCTGCATGCCAGAGACTACTTTCAATCGGAAATGGGAGTCCAAAAAAATTGCAAGTAATGGGAAAAGTCTGCCTTGCTTAGGGAGTCAGTCGTGGCACATATTACAACATTTTGAACGAGGAAAAGGAAGCAGAGAAAACAGGCTCCAAAATTACTACACCAGGTATATTACTTTTGTTAACACCATGAATAATAATATATTACTTTAATGTTCTTTAACTACAGGAAAGAAGCACAAAAAAAATGTTGTTTACGACACACTGGACACCTTCACTGCTAAAATTAAGTAGACACCAAAATGGGCATAATGAAAAGGTGTTAATTTTTCACACCATTTGAGTGTTAATTCTTAACCCCATTTGCAAGTTATAATTTATGGGATAAAATGTGCCCAAAAGGAGGTCAGATTGACACCTTTTATTGCACCACTCAAGCGAAATAGTTACACAGGCGCAATAGGGATCACCAACAGAGGGCCCACTAGCGCCACAGAGGTGGTGGCGGCAGAGCGAACTATTTTTCGTGTTCCATGCCTCACATGATGCTGCATGTGTTTGTACTGTGTTGAGTGCGATTTCTCGCGTGTTGTATCTTTTATTTATTTACATTTTTGGGGGGGTTTTTCTTGTAACACAATGAGTTCTTATAATTGTGCTGTGCCTGGATGTACTAATTCATATACCAAGAAGAAAAGGCGTGAGGAAAATTTGCATTTCTACCGTTTTCCTTCCAAGAAGCAGTGGCATGATATCGAGCGAAAAGCAGCATGGATAAAGTTTATAAGCCGAGAAGAGTAAGTGCTAAAACATTATTTATTTGTTTATATTCATAATCTTTTCTTTTTTAGGGAAGACAAGACTGATTGGCAGCCAAACGAATGGTCCAAGATATGCAGTGCACATTTCGTGGGGAATGCTAAATCTGACAAGATTGGCCACCCGTCATATAACCCTACGATTCATCCAGTTGGGCGCAAATCAATCAAACTACCCGACCAAGAGGGATTTAAAAGGTATTATTTGACAGTAAAAATGTTGCTCTTAATCAATTTTTAATAAAAGATTAGAGAATCGAAGGAGAACACGACAAGCCACAGAGCAACTCCCGCCTGACGATGTCAATGAGTACGAAGCACCAATGGAGACGGATCCTCAAATGACAACAGATGCCTATGCCCAAACGGATCTCTTCAATGCATATGGCACAATTCCAACGGGAGCTTTCTCAATGTGGATGTGTGTGAGCCTGGACTCACACTTACCAGAAACCAAAGATCTCGAGTGCCAAGTGAGCCACGGAGAAGCTTGCTCTTTACAAGAGAGCTATCGTGCCGAAACATACGACCCTCCACCTCTCAAAGTTAAGAATGCCTGCTGCGGAACTGATGAAGAGGAACAGCAGAGGAGGTTGGAGGAAGAACAAAGGGAGAAAGAAGAGAAAGAGATGCGGAAAGAAGCGGAAAAAGTGGCCAGTTTTCGGGGATATGAGTCCGTTAAGGATGGTAACAAGTTGATGGACTTGACCTCGGTGGCACAACCAGTTTTCACTTCATTCTTGCGTCTGCTTCTCGATTTTAAGCCCCGAAGTCACCGTCGAGAGGACCTTCTTTTGGCATTTTTGGTAAAACTAAAGACGGGCTTGCCATTTCGGGCCATCGCCATCTTCTTCAACATTCCGCCATCCACGCTCAACTATAATTTCTACTATATCCTGGAGAGGCTTTATAAGCGGACACAATCGATTCTAACCTGGCCATCTCGTGCGTATATCAAAGAAACAATGCCGGAATCTTTCAAAAAAGATTTCAGTAGCACACGCGTCATTCTGGACTGCACAGAAGTCAAAACGGAACGACTTTCCGATTGTGATGCGCAGTTCATCATGTACTCAAATTACAAGTCCACCCACACAATCAAAGTCTTGGTCGGTAAGTTGAAAATATTACAAAGAAAGACTGTTTTTTATAATGAATTTCCTTTTAATTAGGCATCGCTCCAAATGGGTTATTTACATTCATATCCCAAGCTTATGGAGGAAGAACATCCGACACGTACATCACTCTTAATTCGGGCATCCTGGATTTGCTGGAGCCTGGAGATGTCGTGCTTGCCGATAAGGGTTTTCCCACCCTAAAGACTGATGGAGTCATAACCGTAATTCCGCCACGAGGACGGAGTGGCTACCAATACAGCGCGGAGGAGAGGGAACTCTGCCAGAAAATTGCAAGCGTTCGAATTCACGTGGAGAGGGCCATTCAGCGCCTCAAGAACTATCATATCTTGTCGCACACATTCTCCCATTCCCTCTTGCCAGAGGTGAATAAGATTTTTCACATGTGTGGCGTCCTCGTGAATCTACAAGCGCCCATAATCAAGAAGAAACTTCCAGAGGAGGTTGAAGTACACAGTGCATTCAAAAAGTTCCAGGACTGCCTCTAATAGAAAAGTATAAATGCTGCTATCTGTCCCAAACAAACGGAATAAAGTAGCAACAACCTTCTGAGACGTATTTCCAAAGTTGGATTCACATCTAACTATTTTTGAATTGTCAGCGTTGGTTTGTGTCAAATGTAAATGGGCTTAAGCGTCATTGTAAAAAAATAGAGCAAAGAATAAACATGAAATTTGCCTTCAAATTGGGAAAATCATCCACAGAAGCGTACGAAATGATTAAACGTTCATACAGGGATGATGCTATGAGTCGTTC
>WWPM01005554.1:0-17661 GCA_023279145.1 Glomeris maerens | reverse complement strand
CACACTCAACGCTCAAAATGGCTTTTATTGTTGCACAATAATTACCCCTTTGACGTTCCTCGGACTTGTCTTGCACCCCTCTCAGTTGTGCTCGATGTTATTGCACTGGATGGACTCAGTGCGCGCTCGGATCCCCTTTGATTGAGGAGCAAAGTAACTTCGCCTCCTCTCTCGACGCTGGCTCGCACTGAAGACCCTTTGGAATGTTCGGTTCCGTTCCATCTGTGACGTCAAACGCGTCACAGATGGAACGAAACGTCACTACGTTCCGTTTCTGCCTTGGTGGCATGATTTTGGGGCGGGGCGTCACCGCAGTGACGTAATCCGCCGTCGATTCACCTTTTGTCACCTCCTCATTTGAGCGAGGGACTCGCTGCAATTTCCCTCGTGTGCAATTAACACACGAAACCCCTCCTCGTTGAGCGAGGGGGCGGAGGGGTCACGGAATATATCCGTTACAAGATGGAAAAACATATGCAACGCCGAAGTCAATCTGAAACTTTTAGTCCCAGTAGCGATGTCGGTGCGGGGCTGCTGGCACTGTAGGCATAGTAGGCGCATAAATTCCGTAACAGGTGCTGCCGCAGCAGAAGACAGATGCAATCGGAGTCGGTTATGCGTGTGACCTCTTTGCACCCAAGATCACACTCCGGGCCCCGTACCCTTTCCGAGCTAGAGACCGTTACGGCAAACTGCCTAAGCATTAGCAGACGTGTGGGATGCGGTTCTGGTTGTCACTGAACAGAAAAGATTGGGAGGATCGCAAGCAAAACGGATGGTCCGGCCAAGATGAACTTCGGAAAGAGCAGAAAGGGTAGTGCCACTGGTGGAAGTGCAGAGGGCAAAAGCGTTTGGTGGCTGCAAAAGCAACGTAGTGCACCGGACGGCAGCAGCTCTAGTATTCGGCAGCGAGAAATAGTACCACAGGTGTAGCGGTGAATGATCCCTCTCAATTATCGCCAAAGTGTGCTGCTCAGGCCCACACTGCAGATGGTGATCACGGGTACCCGCAAAAGCTGTCAAGGGAGAAACCGGTCTCAGACGTCGAATTTCCTGGCAGAAAAACCAAAGGAAAAAAAACAGCAGAACAAAAAAACACGCAAAAAAAGAAAAAAAGAAAAAAGGAAAACCAAACAAGGAATCCCCTCCCCCCCCCTTGTGTAGACTCGGTAAGCACGGCCAAACCAGAACTAAGCCAAGAAGTTACAAATAAGCCGATATCATAAAAGGAAACTACGAAGCCTTTGAAGCAGCCACAGAAAACCGAAGTGCCCGGAGGACCGGGAAATTGCGAAGCCAGGGACAGATAGCAATGAGCCTTTTAAGGTTGACAGAGGGATGGCACATATTACAGGGCCAAACGAGGAGATTATGGGCAACGGCATCACCAAAACGATTGTCCCAGGAAGGGATATCAAGGGAACAAAAAGAGCCATCAGGGAGAACAAAGTGGACCACCAACACACACCCCAGTACAGCCAGACACCACCAATCAGAAAACAGTAGGGCGCACAAACAACCTACATGACACTTCCACATGACACGTCGAAACGGATCGCCTGCAGAGCTCGGCCGACAAGTTTTAAACCATGCACTCAAAAAAAAAACCTTTCAATGGGAAACGACGGGGAAACGATTTGTCCGACGCGAGGGAAACGATCTGTCCGATCGAAAATGCTGTAAGCCTTGACAACCACGCAAGACGCCGCACATCATCAGACAGAGCCAGCGACCACATGGATCCGCTTGGAGGAATGACGGCAACAATGCGCATGTATGGCAGTCAAAGCAGATCAGGGGGACCACACCCGAAGGAGATCTGTCGCACGTGCGATATTTAGGGACCGTCGGGGGTCCCCGGCGGCCAGCGGGCGCTCAACTGCGGCTGAAACGACATAGCCACACATCAAAGGCCTTTGCCGGCCAATGGAAACAAACGTACGAACGAACGACGCATCAAATCGTCGGACAGAGCTTGCGATCGCACGGATCTGCATAGAGAGGTGAGACCAAAGTCCCACGCATTGGCATTAAACCGGGTCGGGGAACCATTCCCGGCAGCGATCATTTGCACGTGCGACATTTAGGTGGCTACCGGGGGTCCACGTCGGCGGGCGGGATAACAGGCCCTCGTTGGCCAACGAGCGATGGATTGAACAGTCACGACAGAGCACATATCCGACAGTGCAAAGACCCTTGGCTTATCGTCACAGGACAGTCTGAGGCAAAACCTGGCCATATAGAACATCCCGAAACCAATATGGTCACACCTCTTGTGAATAAATGTTGAATTATTGGTGTCCAAACTTTACAAATGCATTGTAATAACTTCCTCCCCTCATTCCTAGGGCCACACATCGGCTTCACGAGACATGCATTCACATTAGGGAGCATACATTCCGGATGTCACGTTTCGGGGGCTACAGACAAAACCAAGCATTTGCGGACATGAGTTCATATTAAATTTTTGTCTTGCTTTCATGCATACTACATACCCTGATAGTATGTACAAAGTGTTTCGAAACACCCTGTATAGCAAAAAACGGGGTGCATGTGATGGAGCTTGCGACGCAGTTGTTCAGTGAGAATTCCGGCAATGGTAGGAACTTGGCGCAGTCATCTTGCAAGTAGTTCACATAACAGCGGAGATATTGCTCCAGTGTTTGATTCTCCCGCTCAGTATGGCCGTCGGTTTGCGAGTGATGGGCTGTGGAGAGATGACTCTTTATTCCCAATCCATTCAATGTGGCCTTCCAGAAATGTTTTACAAACTGGGGTTCCCTGGTCAGACACGATGTCGTCGGGCAGTCCGTGGAGGCGAAAGATGTTCCAGATAAATAATTCCGCCAGCTGGTTGGCGGTGGCTGTTTCGCAGCACGGCACAAAGTGCGACATCTTGGTCAATCTGTCGATCACCACTGGTATGGAGTCGAACTGGGACGATCTTGGAAGTTTCACTATAAATTCTATAGACAGCGAGCCCCGGGTCTCTTAGGAATCGCAAGGGGGTTGAGGAGGCCTAATGCCTGTGGCGCACCGCATTATTGCGCTGGCAGGTATCGCAAGTCGGGACGTAGTCCTTAATGAAGCCCCGCATGCCCGGCTACCAAAAATCTTGATATATCTTATCGAAGGTGCGTCCAAAACCACCATGACTCCCCAACGGGTGAGTCGTGTCTCTCCTGTAGAATCTGAAGCCGGTCTTTATCTGAGTTGACTCTTTGGCGTGGGGAAATCCTCCTCTGATTCGAATTAATGTTACCTATAAATTTGTAAGGGGAGAGGAGAGTTTGTTTATTCCGTTCCTCTCCAAGTCCTTGCAGGTTGGGGCGACGACTTAAGGCATCGGCAGGAGCGTTATCAATTCCGCTCTGGTGCTGGATTACAAAATTGAACTCTCATAGGGTGAGAACCCAGCAAATTTAGCGTTGAGATAGGAGTCTTTTCTTACAAAAAAGGACAAGGTTTCGATGGTCTGTCCGTATGGTAACCGGTTCTCGTACCCCTATCAGGTAGTAGCGCCAGGTCTTCAGGGCATTTACAATGGTAAGGAGTTCCTTGTCATGCGTAGGGTAGTTCACTTCCGATGGGGATAGTTTCCGAGAATGATAGGCGATCGGATGAAGCAACGTGTTGTGTGGTTGCAGGAGCATGGCCACAATGGCATACTCAGAGGCATCCGAGTCCACCACAAAAGGTGACTGCGGATTAGCGTGTGCCAGAACGGGAGCAGTCAGCAAGGCGCGCTTCAGGTTCTGGAAGCTGGATTGTTCGGTCTTCCGCGTGGAGAACTTAACCTTTGGAGAAGTCAAGTCAGTCAGTGGCTTTGCAAGTGCAGAATAGCTTTTAATTAACTCCCATAGGTAGTTCACTAGGCCCAGAAACCTTTGCACATCCTTTCGAGTTTCCAGAATGAACCACTTCTGCACAGCAGCTTCCTTGCTGGCAGCAACTTCGATTCCCGTCTTGGAAATGACAAACCCTAGGCATTCCACCTGGTCTCTGTAAAAATCACATATTTCTAATTTTGCATACAGTTGATGCTGTTGATGTTTTTCGAGGAAGTTCAGTTGCCACTATTACGAAGTAATGATCACACACCGTGGAAATTCCAACTATAACAAGCGATCTTTTAATCAAGTAGTATGTAACAGATAAAATATTGTAACATCAAGTCGAGACATATTTTTGAAAGGCGGTCGGCCAGCGTGGCCGCCTGCAAATCGCGAGTGAGCAAATCTTCAACAAAACATCAAGTTTATATAGTAACGAGGCAATGCGATCCGGTTTAAGTTAATCGCCGCGGATTTACATATCAAAACCGACAGAACGCGTATTTTCTTAGAACAGATGTCGCAATACAATCGGTTCACATGAGTATGTAAAACGATAACAAGATTTACAAGGTTAACTTGTTTTAGGTTGAACTAAAGTAAACACACTTTGACACTTCCCCTGGTCGCTTAGCCCTAAACATTTACGGTGAGCGACCATTCTTGTATAGTTCAACGATTTCGTAAAGCCGTCTGCGACGTTTGCTTCGGAAGAGATATACGCGAGTTTAATTTTTCCGCTTTGAACAAGCTCCTGAAAAAAGAACTTACGAAGGTCCAAATGTTTGGTACGTTCGGATGCTGCTGTTTTCGGCCAATCTAATTGCGCCCTGATTGTCAACATTTATTATAGTGGAATCAGTGTTAAATTTCTGGCACCCAATTTCGCTTAACAAGTTTTGTAGCCATAAGGCCTCCCTTACAGCTCAGCGCGGTCAGTGACTGTTTTTTGGTCGTTCAGAATATTGCACCCCCACCTAACAAAGCAACGTACCCACTAAAAGATTTACGGTCTGCCACATCCGAGGCCCAATCCGCGTCAGTGTATATCTTTAGGGGTTGATTTTGATTGCTATAAACTATGCCCAAATCTAACGTACCGCGCAAATATCTTAATACGTGTTTCGCTGCTTGCCAATGAATGTTAGAAGGTTTAGACGAAAATTGGCTAAGATATGTTACGGGGAAGGATAAGTCTAGCCGCGTTCCAATTGCCAAGTACAGTAGAACGTCGTTTATCCGCACTAATTGGGACCAAGGGTTGTGCGGATAACGATTTTTGCGGATAATTGAACATGTGTTTATTTAATGCAGAAAAACACGTACAGAACACACAGTACTGCTTTTAGACCCTTCTTCGCTATCTAACTTCGATGCTTAGCTCAAAATTTCTTCTTTTCAGGCTTTAATATCGTAAACAGTCATATTTCCGATCTTATAACATCGCCTTTATCGAGTCTATTGATACTCTACCTTTTTTCTCGATCGATTAAACATTCCGATTTCGTTTAACTTGGTCACTACTCGTTCAGGTCATGGTTAATACTGTATAAAACCGCAATTTTACTGTGCAAAAGTTGTGTTTCAGGAGTGCGGATAATTGACGTTGCGGATAATTGACGTGCGGATAAACGACGTTCTACTGTATAGTAGGCTGCCTATTAGCGTGGCCAAGTGGTTATAGCTTCCTCCTTTCACCCAGGAGGCTTGGGTTCAAATCCACTTGTGTCTGTTGGTGAATATTAATGGTCAGATTTTTCTGACATTAATTCGGTCTCCGTATGGAGCCGGAATTGGTTCTGATGCCTGATGAGTGCCCCGTATGTGGGCCGAAACACGTGTAGCATCTTTACAATATTAAACCAAAATATGGGTAATGGAGACATTCCAAATTATTGAGTTATCTTGCTGCTTGATCGGCACTTAACTCTTCTCCGTCGGTGGTTTTAGGTAACCTTTCCGCTGGTACCAATGGAGTTTTGACAGATTTGCTGTTTTCCATACCAAACTCTTTCAGCATGGGCTTGGCATACACGGTCTGATCTATTCTTAAAGTGTCAATGTTCTGCTCAACTCTGATTGACTGGACATGCTTAAGTTTACCTAAATCTCGTATTTCGAATTTGTTTGCTAACGCGCTTTTAATGCAATTAATTTCTTCTATCTCTACGTAAATTAGCACGTCATCAACGTAAATAGTCACAATTGCCTTACCGGACGGATCGACGTATAAGCAGGGGTCTGATTTTGCGCGCCTTAATGCTAACTCTCTCAAGAATTTATCTATGCATTTGTTCCAAATATGACCGGACTGGTGGAGTCCATACATGCATTTGCTCAATTTACATACGAAATTTCCTGATCGTAAGTCTGTATTCTTGGGAATGTTGGGGAATGTTTTTCGCAAATCGTCAGCTAAGTCGAGGAAGCCTTCGGGAATACTTATATAGACCTCGTCTTTCAACTCGGCCGACAAGTATGCCGCGACTACGTCAACGTGATGAATTTGCCAGCCACGTTGAATTGCTAGTGTCATCAAAAGACGTGTTATTCGCATTTTTATTACGGGACTGAATGTCTTATCAAAATCCATGCCAGGTCGTTGTTGGTTACCCATAGCGACCAAACGTGCTTTGAAACGAACCACCGCGCCTTGTTCATCTCGCTTAGTTTTAAATGTCCATTTGGGACGAATTATTTTTGTGTTACTTTCCCGTTTGACAAATTCCAAAACTTTGTTTCGCATTACATTTTCGTATTCTTCCTTAATGCCCTCCTTCCACCGATCTTTATCCACAGAAATCATCGCTTCCTTGAAGGTTATAGGATCGAGATTGCAATCTTCCATGTTTTCGATGGACTGCACTAAAAAGCCTCTGTGGAGATGTCATAATCTCTAGTCCAACTTGGGGGTTTAATCTCTCGTCCACTTCGTGTCCTAACGGGGACAGATTCCTCGGATACAATATTCTCCTCTATCTCACTTAAATCGCTTCGGAAAACCTCTTCCGTTTCTGAGTCGTCGCTCGTACCTTCGCTTGGAGGTGGTGGTTCCTCGTCTATCACCTGTTCCTCAGTGGGGACTATATCGTGTACCTCCTGTTCGCTATCGGGTTCGAGTGTAATGTTTAAGTTTTCAGACCATTTATTGATTTCATCTGGGTGGTTACCATTCTCCCGTGCTGGGAAACTATCTACGTTGAATGTAACGTCCCTCGCTAATAGGGTATTATGGGTAGCGTCATCCCTAATAATATAAGCCTTGGTTTCGGCAGAATATCCCAAAAGAATGCCTGCCTTACCACGGGGAGTAAATTTTCCGATGAGGTTTGGTGATCTGAACCATACTCTACAACCAAAGCTTCTCAGATGGTCACTTCGAGGTACGATGCCGAACCATTTTGCGAAGGGAGATTGCCCTTCGTTCGCGCTTGTTGGACGTCTGTTTATTAAAAAGGCTGCACACTTAATTGCATCTGCCCAAAATTTTAGCTCCAACCCGCTATCGATTAGTAGGCATCTTGCGATATCGCATAAGGCCCTGTTCCGCCTCTCGGCTACTCCATTCTGTTGAGAACATCCCGCCAAGCTCAACTGTCTATTAATTCCCTCCTTCATTAAATAGGCATCGAATTCGTTGCTTAAATATTCACCGCCCCTATCGGAACGAATGCATTTAATTTTGGTATTTTGCTGTTTTTCGACAAAATCCTTGTATTCGAGAAAAGAACGGAAAACCTCGCTTTTGGATTTAAGTAAATATATTATGCCGAAACGAGAATAATCGTCAATAAAGGTGAGGACATATTTTTCACCTCGAGTAGATTCTGGGGACAGCACGCAAAGTACGTCCGAGTAAATTAATTGTAGGGGTTCAGTCGCACGCGTTACGGAACGTTTTGGGAAAGGAAAAGAAGTTATTTTGCCCATAGCACAGGTTCCGCACCTAACTTCCTTACCCACTTCCTGCGGAATATTCAGCAATTGGCACAACTCTCTAAAATTGAGGTGTCCAAACCTCTTATGCCACAAAATTAACTTTTCATTGTCTCTGTGGATGTTTGACTTTTGAGTAACCAGGGCCGTCTGAGTCGCCTCATTCTGCAGACTTATTTCTTCCAAAAAATACAAATTTTGTTTCCTGAACCCCATTGCATACGAATGTCCAAACTCATCGTATATTTTCACTGTTCAATCACCCATAACTATCTGGTTTTTATGATCTGCGATCTGGGAAACGGAAAGAATGTTACCCTTCAGTTCCTCAACGTACAAAACATTATTCAAGACGATTGTTAAACCTCCACATCTGTCTTGTAAGGTCAGATTTATTTGACCGTGTCCGTTCGATTTCAAGGAAGAACCACCGGCGACTTGAACCAGGGTAGGATTTTCTACAAAATTCTCAAACCTAGTTAAATCGTCCGACATGTGTGTCGTAGCGCCGCTATCCAAAATCCAACATGTGGGTTGAAAACCACTATTTGTTAACTGATTTGGCAATATTCCACAAAATTCTCTGACCATCCATCCCTTTTGTATAGGTACCTGATCAGAAGCTTGAGCTTTCAGGCCCGAATTTTGGTCGCCAAATTGTGGGCAATTTCGCCCAATATGGCTATTGCATTGACACCTGTAGCATCGAACTTGGCTCATATCACGTGGTTGACTAGGGTATCTCCGCTCTGAACCTGGAAAATTTCGATACGTACCGTCACAACAAAGATAACAATGTTGTATTTGTCCGCCAAATTTTTGGAAACGCATTTGCGTTTGCGTGATGTTTCCATGATTGAGCAGGATACAGACAATGTGACAAGTTGGTTAAGTGACGGGTAGGGTTTCGGCGGCGAGGGACAATTGCCCTTTAGAC
The DNA here is from genome assembly GCA_023279145.1 of Glomeris maerens. Classification (NCBI taxonomy): domain Eukaryota; kingdom Metazoa; phylum Arthropoda; class Diplopoda; order Glomerida; family Glomeridae; genus Glomeris; species Glomeris maerens. The sequence continues at coordinate 8,955 of WWPM01005554.1, read as the reverse complement.
AATCAAACAAAATCGCCATCTTCACAAATGTCAGCCCATCAAAATCAGTGCATATCTCAAGATGCAGGGGTTCAGATGATCGAAATAGGCGGATTATTGAGATAAGCGATATCGAGTTAACAAGCATTTTTAGCATTAAAAAACCTATATTGCAAACCGGGACATGGCGGTAATATCAAGTTAAGCAGCTTATGGAGTTAACCGGAATTGAGTTACGCGAAGTTGACTGTATACATAATGAACACATTAATGGAGAGGGAAACGGCAAGAAGAAAAGGGAGGCTATATATTCTATTTGTGGATCTCAAGGTGGCGTTTGATTCAGTAGATAGAAAGCTACTTTGGAGGTGCCTGGCGAAAGGAAAAATAAATGACAAGGTAATAAGAAGTATCCGGAGATTGTATAGAGAGGCAAAAAATGTGGTCAGAGTAGAAGGGACACTCTCACAGAGCTTCACCACTGATAGAGGAATACGACAGGGATGCCCAATAAGCTCAATGTTGTTCAACCATTACATCGCAGACCTGGAAGAGGTGTTACAAAGGAACCAAGAAGGAGGTGTAATACTAGGAGGACATAAGATAGTGAAGGGGGCGTATGTAGATGATATCGCGGTGGTGGCAACGGAGGCGGGACAACTGCAGGCAATGATAGATAGGTTAGACAGATATTTAGACAGGAAGAATTTAGAGGTAAATTTAGGTAAAACACAAATAATGATATGTAAGAAAGCGGGCAGGAGAGGTAGGGAAGAAAAATGGTTTTGGAAGGGAACAGAGATCAAAGTCATAAGAGAATATAAATACCTTGGATTCACACTACAGAGTAATAATGGAACAGATAAACACATAAAAAATGTACAACAGAAAGCTAACCTGGCAACAATGCAGATCTGGGGGATAGGGGAGAAGTTTTTTCCTAAGGATATACAGTTAAGAATCAGATTATTTGAGAAATTAGTGCAGACAATACTATTCTATGGAGTAGAAGTGTGGGGATGGGAAAAAAGGAAAGAAATGGATAATATATTCATAAGGTATCTAAGAGGAATATTAGGAGTAGAATGGAACACACCAGGGTGGATGATAATGACGGAAACGGGAAAGGAGACATTGTGGACGAAGGCAATGAGGAGGGCGTATAGGTTTGAGCAGCAGAAGGGATCCTTGGGTTTAAAGAGATATATAAGAGCAGCGATAGACTGGAGGAAAGAAGAGGAAGGAGCAGGAAGGTGGAGACCAAAAAAATGCAGAGGGCTGGCAGAGATAGGTTTGACGTCGACAGAGATAGATCGTTTGGAGAGGATGAACTGGGATGTGGAAAGGGAAATAACTCGTAGAATAAGTGATATAGATCGACAGAAAAGGCAAGAGAAAATGCGAGAATGCCGCCACAACAAAGAGTACAAGTGGATAGCACCGGAGGGAAGAATGGCTACGTACCTGAAGAATAGGAACATAGCGGTAAAGGACAGGATCAAGTTTTCAAGAACGAGAATGGGGAATGATGCAAGAGGATCCCAATACTGGAAGGAGTGGGAGGAGAGGAAGTGTTTAGACTGTGGAGAAGAAGAGACGATGACACATATGGTGCTTGGGTGTAGAAGTGAAAAAGAAGGAACCAATAAGAAGAAAAAGGAAATACAACATTTGCTGAATGAAGATGCTGAGACGTGGGTACAGATGAAGACGCTGAAATAGGAGGGAGAGTGATTTATAATTTTGTAAAAATACCCCTTTCGAGGCCGAAAGGCTAGAAATAAAAACATTATTATTAATACTAGGCTTAATTCTCAAAAAACCGTTACTTATGCCCCACCCTGTATACAGGGTGTCTAGTAACCATGCGGCAAAAATGCTAGGGCTGATGCACTGGACTGTTCTAAGCATATTTTGTTCTCTTATCATTTGTGATAACTCGCTCCGTTTTGAAGATACGGGGTCATTCGGCTAAGTTCCGTGACCCGTTTGAAAAGCACTGCAATCCAAGTTTGTGCTTCCCTGCTTTACATCACTTTTATTACGAGATTAGCTGGGAAGCATTTTTATGGGGCTGCACTGTGCATCTCCCAGACAATGTTTCTGAAAAGTGTTGAGTAACTGGACCATTCTAAGCATAGTATTGTGTGTTGTGATTTCTGAAAATAATCTTTATTTTGAAGAGACTGGGCTAACAAATTTTTCGACAATGACATTTTATTGCCGCAAATTACATGTTAAAGTATCTTCACCTACAAGAACTGTTCGAAGTGTCCACCTCCAGCATGGTCAATACAACGCGAAAAACAATCATGACCCCTTTCCAGAAACATTGTATGGGAGATTCACAGCGCAGCCCCAGAAAATGCTTCCCAGCTGATCTCGTGATAACAGTGATAAAAAGCAGGGAAGCACAAACGTGGATTACAGTGCTTTTCACAGGGGTCACGCAACCCACCGTTTGACCCCATCTCTTAAAAACGGAGCGCGTTATCACAAATGATAAGAGAACAAAATATGCTTAGAACAGTCCAGTGCATCAGCCCTTGCATTTTTGCCGCATGTTTACGAGACACCCTGTATATTGATATCTTTTATCATTTTAGCGTAGTGCAACTGTTATGCTGAATTGACTAAATGTTATCATTGTTACTGTGAAATGTGTTTTCAGAATAAACTGATTCTTATCTTAACGTATATCATATCATAAAGCTGGAAATTTAGTTTCGTTACATGATTTATTTGTTTGCAACATTCATTGCAATCAAAAGAAATTTCTGCAATGCATTAGAATTAAATTCTGTATGCTGCATCTTATTTCTATACAGTATAGCATTTCCCCAAGGTTAAAATAGCATTATTTACCTTATTTATAATTAATATACCTTTTACAGTTCTTTTTACTTTTTTTGGAAAAAATATTAATTCCTCAAAATCCAATACTGTACAATATAGTAAATGCTGAAGCTGTTTCCTAGATTCCGCACGGTATGTGCGGAATTAATCAATTACTCCTATACCTGCCTGCAAAATTTAGTTTGGAATACCAGATGCCGAATCCTTTCTGCAGGAGTCTGCAGCATGTATTTAGGAAACTTATGAAAAATAAAACGCATAGTGACCAATTCTGGGCCACAAATAAATTCAAAGTTGATAAAGTCCCTCTTAGTCTTATAGTGTTTGTATATGCGCCAATTAATATTAAACACGAACAACACTTATTCAAGTAAGAAATCCATATTTCAATTCCGCATTTCCTGCATTACAATTTTCAAAATTAATAGGTTTTCGGAAAATGGAAATTTGACCATATCTGGGCATGCTTAGACCAATTGTGGACCACCTTGTAAACAAAGCCACTTCGCCTTTGTCCATGCTTATTGGCGAATCCAAATATGAAGTATTACGTAACCTACACAGATTCATGCTCTTTTTTGCTAAGCATAGGTTTATCTTAAATTGCTAGGCTCAAATAGTTAATAAAAACACAATTACACTTGTCCAGCCTAATCAAATGGCCTATGTTTCTTATGCATTTCGAATCCTCCAGAGAACAGTTTTTTATACAGATAGACTAGATACTAATACCAAGGCTTAGCAATTCAAATTTTCCAAACTTAGCCTAGCTTACCCGTGCGTTCTATCATAGCTATACCTATTCTGGAACTACGCCCAAAAAAGGTCTACCTATTGACCCAGAATAGGTCGATCCAGTTGTAGAGATTCAATATTGGGTACATTGTTGACAAATGAAAAGTGTTTTCCTTCATTTAAATGCATTTTATATAATTTAAAACATTGAAACTCTTAAAAAAAATACTAATCCAGCTTTAGACTATGTTCTTAACTTGAAATAAGCAAGACAATATAACATACTAGCCAACGGATTTTGGGAAAATCGAGCGGGAAAAACAGTGAAATTTTATCAGCACCACCATATGCCTACTATTGGTTGCAAGTATTGCCAAAATGTGAAAAAATAGGTAGAAACTAGCCTACTTAAATTTCGATCCCTTCAGTTACAGCGATCCTAATACTGGATTTTAATGTAAAAGCAAGGAAGTTTTGAAGTGGCCCAGAATAGGTCGGTGGCCAGCAATTGGTCACTTTGCCCTAAGTACTGTAAAATGACCTCTGCTTTTCTCTTCATACAGGGTCATTATTTCATATCGTACCCACTTTATTGTTGATTTGAACTTTCAATAATGACACCTTGGGGTCTTCTTACAACTTTCTACTTTAGAAAGGTGCCGGTGTTCAATTATTAGGGTAAATTACCAATACAATAAATCTGAAAATATCTTGTCAAAGCCGACTGCTATTAGCTGGAGCAATTGGGGCACTATTGCAAAAATTAGCTGGCCTCATAAATTAGCTGAGTGAAGGTGCGATTCCATACAGGCGAGTTTTCACAAAATCGTGCGAATTTTCGCACGATTTTTCGCGTGTCACCATTTCCATGGCAGCGATTTTTGCTAGCAAGAACGAATTTCGCTATATCGCGGATATCTGCTGCCAACAGATATTTCTCGCTCTCGCAAAATCGCTCTCGCAAAATCGCAATTCGCTCGTATGGAATCGCACCTTAATAGTATGCTGCATACGGTTCCATGTCACAAGAGCCCGGACGAAACAGCCCGCGACGAAAAGCCCGGACAAAACAGCCTGTGACCACAACAGCCCAAGGTCACAACAGCCCCTGAACAAAAAAGCCCGCGACAACGACAGCCCCGACAAAAACAGCCCGCGACAAAAACAGCCCGCGACAAAACAGCCCGCAACGTCCCAATAGCCTCTGGCCAAAAAAAAAATAATATTTGAATAATACTGTATAGCGCTTACATTTTTCGCGTGTCATTAATTTTCGCGAATTTCGCGATCAGCCAAAAATCGCAAAAATATATTCTACGCGAATAACTTTTCGTAACCTAAATACCGTAAATTTGCTTGTGTCGCATGATAAATTCGCGAAATTTAATCCCCGCGAATATGCCGTTGGGGCCAAATTCTGCGAAATTTGCTGCCCGCGAAAAATAAGCGCTGAGATAATGCAAATCATAATTTCTAATAAATTCACTGAACAGTATTGTTTATTTCTGAAGCATATTTTAAAATAATGATGAACCAGTTACATTTTGTTGTAGTGTAAAACTCATACCTAGTTTTAAGAACAATAGTTTTCAAGTAAGTCATTGGAAGCAACACATACGTGGCTTTTTAGATTAGGCAATTTTTTTAAGTATCGCGGGCTGTTTTGTCGCGGGCTGTTTTTGCCGCGGGCTGTTTTTGTCGGGGCTGTTGTTGTCGCGGGCTTTTTTGTTCAGGGGCTGTTGTGACCTTGAGCTGTTGTGGTCACAGGCTGTTTTGTCCGGGCTTTTTCGTCGCGGGCTGTTTCGTCCGGGCTCTTGTGACGTGACACCGCTGCGGTCACAAGGGCCGGGGAGTTAGCGATTTCAATCACACGTTTTAGATACTATCATTTCTGGTTGACATCTTTTTCCCGGTTAACAAAATCGTCTTTTAATGAATAAAACATGAATTAAAATTTCCTAATAATCAACATCCTTTTATCAATCTGCCATCTTGCAACAGTGGAAGTGGCGCCAAAATCGGAAACGAAATGTCGCTCGTATGGAATTCAACCCAAAGCGATTTATCGCAAGCTGCAAAATTAACCTGATAAGAAAGAACTCTAGAAGTTATATCTTTGAAAAGATAGGTAGTAGGCAATAAAAGACAATTGTGATCAAGTTAATCATTAGTCTGACATCAAGAAAATCTACTATAATAAGGTACAGAGGATCACTAGCTGCATGGTACGTAAGAAGAACATTTTTGCTTACCAATCAAGAATATTTTAGAATATGTGAATTTTGTGTGAAGAATCAAAAATTTGGGATTGGTTTTCAAAATTTCCTTGGCGGAAGCCACCTCATATCTTAACGGGTCTGTATCATTTGGTCCAACGGTCGGTTGTTGGTCGAACGGCCGTTTCGTCGAATCTGCCTGACAACTTCGTTTTGTCAGACGAGCCAACGAGATCGAACTCCTAATTTCCAGTTTGCACTATTTTTTCCTACCAATTGCGCATTTGAGGTTAATTAAGATAATATTTATCTTAGGGGCTGTCCTTAAATTACGTAACGCGTTGGCGGGTGTCATCACTGAAGCGTACAATACAATTGTAATGGTGTATTTAGTTCTTGAATATATTTTTTTATGAATTAAAATTTTGCATGACAGGGTTTGAAATGAATTCAATTCAGTGTGGTTTAATAAATTAATATATACCTTTTTGCTGAAATCACAAAAATGGGGGACATATAGGAATAGCGTTGTGTAATTTTTAGGGGGGTGTTTCGAGATGTTTGACAAAGCGCTACAAGGGGTGGGTGGGTGTCAAAAAATTATAAAAATAGCGTTACGTAATTTAAGGACATGCCTTTATTCAGCTTAAAAAACTGAATAAGATGTTACGTAAAAATCATTATTTCGTTTGCCTTCAATGTGGTCCTATCCTTGTAAGCCATCCATAGAACATTGAGTCATCTATTTTGCAAAAAGAAGGATACTCGCGGGCCATTAATAAATGGACAACAAAAAAACCAAGAATTGTTCCCTGTTTTAATTTCAAATGGTAATTTTTTCATTCGTGCATGCAGTGCCAAAAATTAAAACTGTTTTTTTTTTTCTCTTACGTCCAAATTATCAATCTGGACAGAAAAACAAAGTAATGCATACAAATGTCTTCATCTTCCCAAAATTAGAAACATAATTTCAGAAGGTAATTCCAAGAAAAGTTAACACAAAGGTTAACACACGATGTAATAAAAATTGTCTAAATATCATTTTGTGCAAATACAAGTCTACGCAAAAACACAGCTAGTGGTGTCCTGCCGAGACAACATGTATGCAAGTCGGAATCAAAGCTTGGTAAATCCTCGATAATAAGCCTGTCTCGAGTATACGCCGGTCTCGAAAATAAGCCGGGTTAAATAATCAAAATTTGCAAAATAAGCCCCCTTCAATTGGAATTACTCGATCTACACGACTAAAAATTCACTAAACCTAACAAAAATTTTAAAATTTAGTTCAGTTTTCATTTCCTATCATTAAAATCACAAAAACTTGTTTCTTACAAATTTTATTTATCACGAGAAATTGAGATTTGCATATTGCATTACATAAACGCGTCCGTGGGTATAACTTGATATTAACAAAATAAGCCGGTCTCGAAATGTAGCCGATCTCGTAAATTAGCCGGGTCAAAAAAGAAAAATTATTAAAATAAGCCCGGGCTTATTATCGAGGATATACGGTATATGGATTCAACGAACTTTAAATGTCTATGCACTCAATGCCCTCTACGAGTATCAATATTTCATTTCGGTGGGGATCACATTTGTTATTCACAAATTATCAAATGTGTGTTTTGTGGTTTCAATATCCGTATTCTTTTAAAAGTGAAAATTTCCCAGTCCATTGAAAAATCAGTGTAAAGCGTGGAAATGAAGGCGTTGTGATCAAATTTAATCCCTCCACCAACTTGGTCAATGAGTTCTATGTACAGTGGTTACGGTGTACGCAGTAGTTATACATATTTAATCTTTTTATTAGATGTAATCAGACAGAAATGCTCACAGCGCATCCAAGTATTTCAAGCACAGCACACATTTCTTCAAAGCAACAAGGTAAAATATCTAGAATCACATTCTGTGGTGCAATCTGTTGTAATATATAATCTGTATTACTATGTTTTTTCGTAGAAACTTTGAATGTCGCCACAAGCCCAATCAAAATTTCAGCAAGCCAATGTGTAGCGTTCTCTAAAAGGAAGTTGTGTTGACCAACATTTGGAAGTGTGCAAAAAAAAGAAGTCTGATATTTGCACCACAATTTACAAAATGATGAAACCACACTCTAGGCAAAATTTGGCTGTTGGAACTGGTTTGAAGTCAGCAGACATTCTAAACTTGGAAATAGTGAACACTTCCAGTCAGGCTGATGATAAGAGAGTTGAGGATTTGATGCGGTGCAAAGATCGTGCAAGATTCTTCCCAACAAAACAGATACAAAAGTTTGATAATGCCAAACAAGATATTTTCACCCACTTACTAGATTATGTAAATGAGCAACACAAAATTGACATTAAGGATATTGGCGTTCGGTTCAAAAGAGAAAATATTGCAAATTTAAGAGATCTGATGACCAACCATCAACTTCTTAATATTTCTACCAACAACGGTACTATGGTTCTGAGCAAAATCAAGGTACTTCAGCTTATTGACGACTGTACTAATAGTAAACTCCAGAAAAATGAATGGCAATATTTTCAAGTGAACCAATTGAAAAGAATTCAAAAGCACCTACTTCGAATTTTCGCTGTCAGGAACGTTCTTGCCATTGAAGGCAATTGGGAGCAAGGGCATTCTAAACTGTTCAACAAATTGTGTGGCATACTGCAGCGGAACAGTGCCAAAAGGGCTATTTTCATTACTGATGTAGACAAAAGGTCTTGCATATTGTCCCGGAATATTGAGGTGCACACAGAGCATGAAATCTTCACGTTTGCTGATTTAGCTAGTGAATCGCAGGAAATTTTACTGCAAAAGGATGTGATTTATGAAGGAAAACCGACAAAAATGTCAAATATTCAAGAGCGAAACTACGAAAATGTCACGATAATATCAATTGGTAACGAGCACATGACAATTGAACGTCTAAATGGCAATAAGCATGGAAATAAGCCAGAAACCTACGCAGCATCAAAACATGCGCTTAATGATGCAAATATTGAACGTCTCGATGATGAACCCGCAAAGATTCTTGCAGCTGAAAATCCTATCAATACAATTGACGGTACATAACTGATTCATAGCCAAGCCAAAAAGAGAAATGACACAAAGATCGTGAATATGGTAAAATTAAGGAAGGGTTTCTTGGGTATTTAGTTATAAAATATCCCCTTTAAGTGCA
>WWPM01005550.1:0-10410 GCA_023279145.1 Glomeris maerens | reverse complement strand
TTTAGTATTCCCACTGTCAATTTCCACTCAAGCCATACAGGTAATCAGCCTAATTTTTACATGTTTTTGTGTCAACACAGGAGCTATGTACAAACACGTGCGACCTCGATGGTGACTAGCAGCGCCCCCCCTTATAGAATCTTTGATAGATACAGACAAAATGACGTCGCCGAAATGACGCCGGGATATATGACGCCATAAAGCATTGACGATGGGACTAATCGACGCTGGATTTTTGGGCATCTGGACATTTGAACGCCAGATCGCAAAACATTATGAATTCAATCGCTAAAATTTTTTAGGTCCCTTATGATTAATTAATAGATTCCCGCTCTGGCGCGCACCGATTTTTTCAAGCAAAAAAATTATTAATTAAAATACGAATGAAAAAACAACAGCTCTATACCTCAGCGCGGTTAACGCGAAACGCGATGGATCCATCGATTGGATCCCTGTATCCATCGATTGGATCCCTGTTTCCATCGATTGGATCCGTGTATCCAGCGATGGGATACGGACGGGCCCTCAAAACGACGCCCCTTGACTGTGTATTCCTGTTGTGGCGCTTTCTATTGGATATGATTCTGAATTAGAATGTGATCAATTTCAGTGTTACTAAATATTTTAACACATAGCCCAGATCTTATAATTAATCAATAAAATGGCTAAATTAAGAAAATTGAGATGTCATAAGTTACCTGAACAAATAAATCATTAGGCATAGACCAATACCAGCCACTACTCCCATAACTCCATCTATAAACGAAATTTGCAATTAATTCGAATATTTTAATCACCCTCGAGCTTTTCTATGGGAATCTTAAGATGATATATGTTATGTTGTAATAACTTGTTATGAAAGCTAGCTAATTGTTGCTATTGTGAAATCCCTTTGTTTATGTTATACCACGTGGCGACCTTCAATGCAGTCTGATAGTAGAAATGCTTGGCTAGTGTCTCCTTTCAATCCTGATCGAACCTATCGCAATACGACAATATAAAAGCCTACTTGAAAGTGTGAGTGTCGGATTTATGCGCTCATTGGTGATCTGTTCTGGGTTGGGTTCGTTGTCTGCATTTGTGTGGTTTCTTGGTTCAGCTGAAATAAATAGTAATTTTTATATAATTGAGTCTTGAATTCTGCTTCAATTTTTCACTTGCCTGCAAATTGAGAGAAAAAGTAAATGTGCATTTCGCAATCGTCTAATATGTTTGACTTGTTAAACATATTACGACCGCGATTATCATCAAATTTGTCAGATTTATCTGACGTTTTCCCCACTACTTCATTCATATGTATGACACATATTCCATCCACGTCAACCCATTCCTGGATGTTCCATTTCCAATTGCGACTATATAATAATGTAAAATAAGTACGTACATGCAACGATATTGTCAATCTGAGATTCAGGAAAATTAAACCACCGAATGACTATTGCTGCGACAATTAAAAATAACATTGTTCCAAGAATAAGAAGCACATCAATCCCAGATCCGTTTTTAGTACCAAGTTTAGTTGCTGCGAAAATGTAAGTATTGTTAATACCACAAAATTACATCGGTTGTTAAATGTTAGCATATGCATTACCTGGATGTTGATAGAAAGAGTAGTGGTAAAAATTCTGCAAATTTTCAGAGTTTTCTGTTTGGGAAAGATCTTCGAAAAAAATCGATGTTCCCGTATCTGAAACCCATTTTCCTGTTTACTGATAGGTGTAATTTACCAAATTGGCAGATGTAAAACCTCGCATTGTTACAGTGTTCATTACTGATTTCAAAGTCGTTTCGGTGAATTATTGCTTGACACTGGTCTGAATTAGTGTTTTCATCAGTTTCAATCCAATAATTTTCGAATCTGAATAGAAATATTTCTATAAATTCTTCATTGAACCAAAGGGATGGGGAATAAAATATTGCTACTTGTGTTTAAGAGCGACTCTGGTCAAGAGGTGTCTCATTTCAGAGCTTGAACCAAATGCCACTTGGCCACTGTTCTCCTTGCAAATCTCTTTGGCAGTTTCATAGTTTGCTCCTCTCTCAAAATGGGCTTCAATGCATTGGTCATCATTCATGATCATCCAATCAGAGCACAATTTACCCGAGTCTATAATTATGTGTTATATTTCTAGTGCCATATGCATGCCAATTTGTTTAACAATGTATTTACCAGAACTGCAGACGAATTGCAGTGTTGCCAACATGACAACTGCAACCACTATTTTCACATCTTTTCCTTGAGACATCTTGGAAATACAGAATTATATATTTTTGCCAAAAATATATATGCTCTGTAAAATTTATTTACATTGTCAATGACTTCTATCAACCTAATAGCTAATATGGGGAATATACTTACATATTTCAGATGTCGATATGATGTTGCTGGAGCAGCTGTTTACTGTAGAATATTGTTTTTCCTTGCAGGCAATTGCTGTGAATTAACTCAAATGATTGGTTTGGTATGCATATCATTATTTCTGATAAATTGTGAATATATAGTATACTTACATAGTCCAACTTAAGTGGAAATTGTCCTTGAATTCAGTATGGACTTGCTTGTGCAAATATAATCGGTAGAATGAGTTGTTTTCTCGTTGCAAGCAATTTTGTCATTAACTTTTGCGATAACACTATCCTTTTGCGATACAATTATCAAATTTGTTTAGTCACTGACTGTTGTTGGGCACTATTATCTTTTCATTCTTATTTTAAATGCCACTATTTCATCATGCAGTGCTTTTTATATAAGTGTCTTGCGTTCTTTTGGTGCAAATTTAATGAAACTGGATTTAAAATAAAACCACCCTCAAAAAAGCTATTATGTTTTCTTTTCATTTTGCATTCTCATTAGGTATTTCTTCCAAAAATTGTTTTACCCAAAGAACTTAACGTCCATCATTACCATGCGAACTTAAAATTAATACCAAATTGGCAAATTGATCGGTTTTCGCATTTCAATATTTTTATTGTACGTTTGATGTGGTTGCCTTAGAAATATTTTCAGATGTAATGTTCCATAGAAAATAAAAAAAAATTATCTTGTGCTGTAAACTTTAACTTTAAACTTGAAGCAGTAAACAGCAATTATTGACAATGTTCCGGATTCATATGTTATCAGCTGGGAAAACCTGATAATTGCTTACATAGATAACTTTACACGAGTTTTGTAGATTGTAAAAATCTTGTTACTAGGCGTATTTGGACTGAAGACGTGTCAAGAAATATATTATACAATAAACTTTTTTCCTTATGCTAATCCGCTTGCAGAATAATCTGCATTCGTATTGCAGTTCAAATGCAGTTGTGAATAATTATAATAGATTATGCAGATTCTAACAAGTCTATTTTATTGCAATTTGATAAATGTGCATAATTAAAAATGTACAAGCAAATGCAGATCAACACAGGTGTTTATTACTTGGAAAAATATTTTTTATTCACATTTTCATCTCGTATATCATTTTACATTCGTCAGCAGCGCTCCGGAATTAAATTTCAAAACCAATGTGTGCGTACATATTGAGTATAAAATGAATGTACATAATTATATCAATCAGCATGTTGAGTTGGGCATTTTGTCGGATGTCAATAGTGGGGCGCAAGATGTGGTTCTGAATATAGTAGTAGGCTTTCCCGCATCCTTGGAGAAAGGTGTATGCGATGATCTGAAAATGAGAACATTGCAATTCATATCGGGCATCATAATTTCATGTGGTTAGTATATGAGTTAGTATTACCTTCGTTTACGGAATATGGCAAAGGCTATTGCAGCCACAAAGATGATCATGATCGTCAGCAGGACCATGCCATATGGCATGGGTGCGCCAGACCAAACTTCTGTTGTGTCCAGTTTCCCACTCATGTCCGCTTGCGGATGAGGATATTGGCAAAAGAAGTAGTTGTAGCTTTCACAATCCGTCATTACATATTTGTCCAAATCGCTGATCACGCAAGATTCACTTAAATTGTCACTGTTCTTGAACAAGTAATCGAAGAAGAGACTTGCATGAATGCCACCAGCACTTTGCCAAACATGACCCTCTTTTGCGTATTTTGCTCCAGCCCAGTATGTTGGAGTGCCACTATTCGCAAGTATATTTTAGATTCATGCAATGAAACTGTCCTTTCCTTAATTAAAGGTGACCTGACAAGGCAATTTTAATATTTATGAAATTTGAAGGAAATATATTCCACATAATGTGGAAACTTCCTACGAATTTTCAGATTTTTCTGTGTAGCCGTTTTCAAACTGTGAGCAGTTGAATCTGTGACAGTTAGCAGGTGTAGATAGGCAGATACACCTGCTAAGTGTCAAATTTCTACATGTATGGGTGCCATCCGTAGCAGCAAAAGGCCCGAACAATAGCGAAATGCCCCAGGTGGTTATTACAACCAGAAACTGGTTTGACCAAGTAGGCTTTCAATACTTGGAGTCAACGTCATTGAGTGACGTCATCAACTCCACTGCGCATGTGCAAACATTTCGCTCTTTACTCCAATTTGTCTCCAAATATCTCCTAAAATAATTTTATTAAAAAAAAAATCAAAAAGTAGTTTCCTTATTTTGTGGTGATTGTTCTACAGTGTAATTTTCAGGGTATGTTACAAAACCTTGTCAGGTCACCTTTAACCTTCATTACCTTTACCTTAAGTTTAGTTTATCAATTGTTGATTGTGGAATCATTGTCCACCATCTGTAAAAGTTGGAATTAATCAATCCTTTAAATAAGCTGAAATATTTGTTTGCCATATAAGAAAGAAGTAAGAAGTAGAATTACTGATTTTTTAGTATTATTTCGTCTATAAATGTCTGTTTGTCTTCGTTATAAATTGTGGCTAACTCTCCACCTTTCTTTGCGCAAGACTTTTTAGCTTTTGAGTATTTAAAACGGTTTCTACTAATTTCGTAAAATTTGTTTCCCGATTGCTGGCAATGGAATCTCCTGCCAGGGCATTCATCTGAAACATATTCAATAATCCAGTTAGTAAGTTTTTTCTTTAGATTAATTAAACATTAAGTTTATTTCTATAACCATATTCGCAAATGTGGAAGTAGTTCTGGTCGCAATGATCCAACTTGACTTCAAAATCGTTTTCGTGTTCAATTGAGAAACAGTCTTCGGACGTTGCATCACCATTTTGGATCCAGAAATTATCATACCTGTATATGTGTTAATTTTGCAGTTTTTTTTTTAGCACAAAACAAACCAAACTTCACCAAGTAACATTTGCTAACTTTGCTTTTAAGGCTAATCTGTTGAGGAATGTTTGCTTTATGTAATCATCGACTACAACCAGTTTTCCACCGTTTTCTGAGCAAACTGCCACAGAGGATTCAAAAGTTGCCGTTCGTTGCATGTGGGGCTCATAGCATCCTTCATGGTCTCCAAATGTGCCAAATGGACATAATTTCTCTAATGACAGTTCACAATAATTAGCACAATGATGGTTAGGTTGTATTAATTTATTTACCAATTGAGTATGAAGATTTGATTAGAAGGATCACTGCCACAATGACAACTAAGGCGCCGCCTTTTTCTGTCGCCATCGCAGTACTTCCATACAAACAACATTTAAAATCAACATCACAGTTGTTAAACACAATATTTCAATATTTGTACGCATTACTTACATTGCTGCACTTGTACTTGTTGACTGCTAAAGCTATCCTTGTTGTGTGTATAGGTATTATTAATTGTAGCTGCACATTTTTTTACTTGCCCATCTTCTATCTTATCAAAAGATAAACGTATGTGAAATATTCCACGTTTTAAAGGTGAACTGACATGGTGAACTGACATACACCACAAAATAAGGAAACTACTTTTTGGTTTTTTTTTAATAAAATTATTTTACGAGATATTTGGAGACAAATTGGAATAAAGAGTGAAATGTTTGCACATGCGCAGTTGAGTTGATGACGTCACTCAACGACGTTGACTCCAAGTATGGAAAGCCTACTTGGTCAAACCAGTTTCTGGTTGTAATAACGACCTTGGGCATTTCCACAGCACAGGTGCACGATCCGCTATTTTCCCTCCCTTTTACTGCTACGGATGGCACCCATACATGTAGAAATTTGACACTTAGCAGGTGTATCTCCCTATCTACACCTGCTAACTGTCAATCCACTGTAGCAGATTCAACTGCTCACAGTTTGAAATTGCCCGGGCCTTTTACTGGTACGGATGGCACCCATACATGTAGAAATTTGACACTTAGCAGGTGTATCTCCCCATCTACACCTGCTAACTGTCACTCCACTGTAGCAGATTCAACTGGTCACAGTTTGAAAACGGCTGCACAGAAAAATCTGAGAATTTGCATGAAGGTTCACATTATGTGGAATATATTTCCTTCAAATTTCATAAATATTAAAAATGTCGAAAATTACCATGTCAGGTCACCTTTAATTTTTAGAAATGCTTCCTTCATCAACGAATTTCGTTTGCTACTTATTTTACTGAATGTGCAATTGGTAACTTTGGGTTGTTTGGTATTTTTGTCTTTTAAACATTTGAAATGAATATTTGTATTTCAATGTTTATGTATGTACTCTTTTAAAAACTACTTTATGAACTGCGTTTGCGGAATCAATTCATTAAACATGTTTTTATATTGATAAAATTGACACAAAAATATATTATAACAGTTTTTTTCTGGAATACACATGGATGATTAATCGGTTGATTTTAAACAATTGCACCATATCACATATTTGGAATATTTGATAAGATTAATATCAATGTTACTAATAATATTACTTTGTTTTCTTGGGAAGTGAAAAATAACACTTACTGTACATCTGTAATGTAGGTATATTATTTCCTACAGTTTTCACAGCTGATAAAGCGACATATTTACATCATTGTAATTGTATAATGGTTATTTGAAACTTTAACAAATGCAATATGATAAGCATATTAAAATTTCTCTGTTAAAGTCTGGGCATTAAATTACACGTGAATTTAATCGATCTTGTTATATTCAAGCAACATGTTAATTTTAAAAAACTTATTGATACAATATATTCCTGTCGGAATAACCAATATTTGAAATTCTATATAGGTACACATCTAATGTTACAACATCGTACATTTGTTTTCAATGTAAAATTTAATGGCATATCATGTAACTATCTCATGTAAAGTATATAAAATGCCTGTACAGTTGTTAATTTGAAATGAAATCGAGGGCAAAGATGATGGCGCAGAAGGTAAATGTGGCATGTGATAATAAAGTAGTTAACAGCATGTGCCCACTTTTGGTGTCTTTAAGACTTCTTGGACTGAACATAGCATCATTGCAGCCAAGATGTATAATCTTAACTGTTATTCATGCAATTTTGTCATTTATTTTCGTAGTCTCTCTCGCGATTTTATCCTTTCAATCGGTTACTGGTTTCGGTGAGAGGTTTCATATCAAGTTTCTTTATTATTTCATGAGAACCTCTCAAGTATTATTGTACTTACGCTGGGCTGCGTGTTACTTTCAACTTGCTTGGCATCGCAAACATTTCGCCACATTCTTAAAAATGCTACAAGATTTTTTGTCTACTCTTAAAGGCAGCACTGATAAACTGTACAGAAATGCGAAAATTGTCAGCTTCTTTCTATGGGCGTACAACGCGATCATTTTAACGTTTTCATTAATTTCTGGATATGACCATATGTTATATGCTTTTAAAGGCGTTTGCTTTGCTCCAAAGATTCTCGTTTTTCTAGTTGGACGACACGCTGCTTGCATTTGTGAATTTGTTTGGCTCGTTTTTTCGCAAATTTACTTGAAAATTGTCAATGGTTTCACCACATCCCTCGTCTGCGCCATCTGCTTGCATCTCTCTTACTGTTTCAAGTCGATCGTAAAAGAAACTAGCGATTTGAAGTCGAAACGGAATTTTAATGGTGCCAATTCAACTGTGCTCATGGAAAAACATAGCGCAGCAACCGATTTAGTGGCCATTTTTGATAAATTGTTCAAAGAAATAATGTTCGGCTGCATTGCGCTGGATTCAGCTAAAATAATTGTGTACATTAGACTGCTGTCAGATAATAAGCATATAACAGTTAAAGTGTTGTACATGCATGAAATATTCACATCTTCTTTCTCCGTAATCGTCCTGCTCATCTCCGCGTCATTTGTTAATTTACAAGTGAGTTATACGAGGGTCACTCCAAAAGTAATGCACATGGTTTTTTTTCTGAAGTTATTTTTCATTCTGCATTTTTGCAATGTATGGAGTTCGTAGATACATCCTTCCCGCTTGTTTTCAAATTTATTTCAACCCGTTCCTGTGAGTGGCGCTGACGTAGCATGTCTTCAAGATGGCTGCTGTGCTTGACATTCGTCAGAAACAACGTTCTGTTATAGAATTCCTCTGTTGTGAGAACCAGACAGTGGGAAACATCGACGAGAGATTGAAAAAGGTGTATGGAGATGCTGTTGTCGATCTCTCTAGTAAACTGAAGGAATCCCTTCTTGGAACAAGGTTTGAAGATGATGACTCCCTCGTGAGCGCTGCCAAACTGTGGCTCAAACGTGCTGGTCCAGATTTTTACCGTGCAGGTATGCAGGCCCTACGTCCAAGGTGGCGTAAGGCAGTTGAAAAGGGTGGGGATTATGTGGAAAAATGAAAAGTTGTTCCTAAAGCATGTATCTACACTCAGTAAAAATAGAAAAGCTGTAGGATGAAAATGTAATTTGTAAATAAATGTTGCGCATTACGTTTGGAGTGACCCTCGTAATTATTATTATTATTGAAGTGTAAAAACAATTCTTTTTTTAAATATAAGAAAAATGCAGCTTTAGTTGAACTAAATCCTTCCACTGATACTTCTGGAAAATTGATACCTGATTCCAACTGGAAGCTTGTGGTATATTTTTTTAATCTGATATTCTTGCTGTTCATAATAATTGATTACGCCAAAATATTTTGTTGTAGTTTTACGACTACAGATTATACTGCGAAGAAAGTGCGTTGAGAAATGTTTCAGTCACTGTGTGGAAAGTCCTTTCTTTGAATTTCATAATATTATTTCAGGTCGGATTAGGTTTTTCTGCATTTTTGGTACGGATTTTATAAATACTCTAATACATTTTCCTATTTCAATCATATTCTTAGGTTGCTGGGATAATATTGAACTACTCGATTTGGATGGGAGCATTAGAACTAAAACGTTATTGATCACACTGCAATTTATCTTGGATGTATACGTGTGAAAATTAATAAACTCACTTTTTCGATTGTGAAATTTCAACTAAATCAATTAAACTACCGATTTGCGAACTTCCCACTCTAGTCCACTAGATAGTATAATGTTTCCTAAGCGAAACATTCAGATGCTAAGAAATTGTTTTTGTGCTATCTGCTGGTGTTAATTTCACAAAATGATCGTGTCTTTTCCGGATATTTAATTACAAATGAATGTCGATTCCATTGATTTCAGAAGAACAATTACCAATTAAAGTCTGAAATTAAAGTCTCCCAATGATCAAATTCCAGTCAGTATTACTGGTAACTCATCTCAGGTAACATAATTACCTAGTTTACCAATTATCTTTTGATAGATATGTGGGGAAGTTCTCACGCACTCATGTGTTACTTAAATTTAAAGAATAGTATATAATGTAAAGACCGCACTTGGTAAAAATAAAACGGGCAAAAAGATGACACAGAAGAAGGCAGATGACTATGTGGCAAAGAGTATGTGGCCACTTTTGCTTTCTTTGAAACTTCTTGGACTCGATCTAAGATCACCAAAGCCAAGGAACAAATTCCTTACCGTTTTCCATGGCCTAATTTCATCTGTGTCCATCTTCACTATAATCATTTTAGTGGTGGATTTTTTGATGGTTTATCAAAAAATGTACCTCATCTTCTTCCTTGACTGTATATATATGTTTTTGAATATTTTTGTGCACTTCGTGTGGCTAATGGCTTACTTGCAACTTGCTTGGAGCCAAAATTTCAACTTCTTCTTCGATGAGCTGCAGAGATTTGTATCTGCGATTGGAGGGGACACAGGCAAATTGTGTTGCAAGGCCAAAATTCTGAGCATGTTGTTCTGGACTTACAATCTTATTAACACAATCTTCATTGCGGTTAGTGTGTACGATTATTTGACAAATATGATGGGAGGCAAATGCGGACCCCTTCATACGTTGATATACCTAATGGGAAAACGTCCTGCATGCGTATTCCAATTAAGCTGGGAGTTATTCTTTTATTTCTACTTGAAAGTTGTGTATGGTTTGATAACATTTCTCTTCTGTGTCATCTGTTTGCATCTTTGGAACTGCTTCAACTCGGTTGCAAATAAGGCATGTGCTGCAAAGTCTAAGCATTCTTACGATGAAGTGACCTTAACTGCCTTAATGAAAAGACATTGCTCTGCAGCCGATTTAGTT
>WWPM01005513.1:0-11028 GCA_023279145.1 Glomeris maerens | reverse complement strand
GGGAAACAGGTCTGGTTGCGCAACTGGTCTTTAACAACAACAAAACTGGTCATTATGCAAAACGAGCTTATTGCAACATGACACCTACATCTTAATAAATTTAAATACACTGTACTGAGCCTAATGAAATAAATGAAAGTTTATGCAACAAATATGTTTAGTGACTTAAAAATAAGAAGTAATATTATATTCCTGCATCGGGTGAACATTTTGACTCGAGTTCCGGCGCAGTGTGCCTGAGAAGCACACTTTTCGAAAAATGTTCATAAAATCTGTTCACAGTAACTTAGAGGAAAAAACGGAAATTCTTCACCCTCGCAGCAATGTATTTAATGAAACTATGCATTCACTAAATGAGAACATTACGCTGTTTTAGAGGAATTAATGAGGGACTACGACTTCTGGCGCAGTGAGCCTGATAGATCAAAAGGCTCTTTTGCACCTCTCCAAGGAAGCGGTGGGAAAACTGACCACATAGGTTCGATTCCCCTTAAAGAGTTGGGAAGGTACTGAGTAGGAGGGGTTCTGATGCTGGGAGGGGGAAGAGGGGTTAAAGAGAAATGTAATTGCTGTGCCTGTCAGATAAGGTGCGCCTGACGGATTGTTAATTCATTAGATTATGTTGTGCAGGAAATATTAACTAATTTTAACCAAATTGTATCGTGCGAATAATATTTTAGATATTAAATGATTTTTGTAAAATTACTTCATATGTCTAAATGTAACATAATTTGCTGTGTAATTTTTAACATGCATAATATGTGCTATTCACTTAAGAAACAGTAAATTTTGCAGGTGATATTGCAAGACAAATTATTGTAATTCGAAAAGTCGTCAGTAACCTACAAATAAATGTCTGTGACCGAACTTATTTAAGTCGGTTAATGTGGAAATTCTGAATAGTTAGAATGGTGAAATTGTTCGGTTAACCAATTAACAGTAAATATTCACTACTATAAACTCATTTGTCTATGAATCAGCATACATCTAAGTTTGCAAATTAAACAATTTGCCAACTTCCGTAATTTTCGGTTAACTATGTTGGACTGCGATACTTTTTGTGATTTCGTAATTCATCTCTTTAGAGAGCTTATTCAGATTCTTGTGGAAATGTTTGGCATTCCAGTACTGTCGGCGCGATTAAAGTTTTTGTTTAGCATCAGGAGCTTTACTTCTTAGAGCGTTTTACTGAAGGCTGGTTAGATTAAAACCCTTTAATTGCATAATGATGCATCAATTGCTGAACAAAAAAAAAGAAAAACCACGTACTAGTTCTACTCATTGACTGCCATTGCGCGTTTTCGGCAATTCATACCTGTCTGCCTGGGTCGCCAGATATCTTGAGCTTTGGCCAGGAAGGTTATTCGGCAATCCATTTTGGCCTCAGAGATGTAAACAGGTTTTTGGTTCGGCAAATCAAATGTTTGAGGAGTGACGTCACTTTCTCTCGCTGCCGTGTCAGAGACAAATTTCTCGCCTGGCTCCTCAGACAACAAGATGGCGGCCACCATGGAATGTTCAGTATGAAGGGTCGCAACATGCCATCACAATTGCAAGACGCGTTATACGTCATTTTGAATTATTGCATACAGAAATTTGTGGTCGGCAAACCAGATAAATTGGGTGCCAGACATGCTCAGAGAAGGGATCAGAGATGACGCCACACACTGTGGCGACCCAGACAGACAGTACAATTGCCGAAAACGCCCATTGTAATATGTATATCCTTTTTAGAATATTCTATTCTATGGGGTTCTCTCTTCAATCATGCAAAGCTTGAACTCTGACTAAAGCGCTCTTGTTAAGTGAGTAACACTACAGGGCTACTGCTGAGGGATTTTATCTCGTAGCTTACAGGGAGGTAAAATAGGACGTAACGTGGCCAAATTTAAGACGTTTCATCTTCAAGTGTTGTAGAAACTGATGTCGCTGAAGAGAACAAATAGGACAACATAAATTTGGCAATGTGAGAAGACCAAATTTAAATTGCCAAAAATGCTCATTTTTAAAATTATTTCTTCATTTCAATTTACCCATTCCACTGTCCACTTAAATTTTTCAAATGGCGCCTTGGTGCCCTTATAACTGCCTACTGTCAAAGGAGACAAAACCTTGAAGGACTTGTTTAATTATTATAACGTCAATTGCCAAAACAAAAGATTAATTTCTTGTCAAAACCGCTACTGGTGCAGTTATGCAGTCCAGAGGGCATGTATTGCGCAAGGAAGAGGCCCTTCTGTTGGCTGAGGCCCTAGGCACCGGCCTATTTGGCCTAGGCGTACATCCACCCTTGCCTGCAAATATGCTGTCTCCAATTTCACATGTCAATGTGTAATGGTGTGGCAGAACTATTGTCACTGATATTTGCATCCGCTGTGTACTTTAATATATGATCCACTACTTGTTCATGTTTGTTCATAAAAGCATAGTCTAACGCTGTTTTGCCAAGTACATCCTGAGCAGTAGCATCGCATCCACAGTCCAATAACGCTTCTACTATATTTAAGTGACCTTCCCATGCAGCTATATGTAGTGGTGTTCTACCTAATTTGTCAATGTTTTGTCTCTGTCGTATATCTTTCAATAACTCAATTACATCGGAATACTTATTTTGAAATGCGGCAAAGTGTATTGGGAAATCCATGCATGGTTCAGTTGACATGTGGTTCATGAAATTGCGAATTCCAAGGTTGATTTCTTCAAAAATATTTCTTTTCAAGAAATTATACACTTTGTCAAACTTTTCCCGATTGCTTTCCTTTTTTCCTAAATATCTGGAAAAAAACTTTGCAACAAAATATTCGGCAAATGTTCTGTGAATAAAATATGGTTTGCCTTTCTTCCCTATTGACAGTATTATTCCCACAGATTCCAGAATACCCTCATCCTCCCTGGAAAGCCTGTTTGTATTTATTATTGCGTTTTCAGGAAATAGTAAATTAAAAGCTAAAGTTTCATGGTTTTTGTCAAAGCTTGTGAATATTGGCAATTTTAATGATTCATTCACATAGAGGCGATTTTTCTTTTTAAAGATTTCATACTTTTCTTGGATAAAATGCTTGTAAACCCACAAGACATTAACATGATTCAAGTTTGGAAATTGACCATCACCACTGTTCATGTAATTGACATAGTTTTGTCTTAGTCCTTCTGCTAATAACCGCAATTGCAAAGGAACACCCAAACCATGAGATGGCCCATCACCCAAGATACCTGAAACTTTGTGAAGCAAGTGAGATGAATATTGCTCAGTTTTTTGTGTAATGTTATCCTTCTCCAAGAAAGGGCTGAGGTGGATTATCCAAGACCTATTCAGAAATTTCAACCTGTCTTCGTAGTTAAGTTCTTCAAATTCTGTAGAAAATAAAGACAGGTTATTTTCTAAAGTGTCCATGGCGTGTTTTCTTGTGGTCACCCATAGTCTCGCAGACGTTTGGCATTTGATAAATTTCAGAAAAGGCAGGATTTTTAGTTGTCTCTCCTCATTGATTTCATCAAAGCCATCGAACAGAAACAGAATAGGCCATGTATTTTGATGAACCACATTCAATTTATGTGTCATCAATACCTTGGCCCAGGAATTTGTTAGCCCTGTGTTTTCCACTTTTGATACAAAATTGTAAACGCCTTCGCAAGTCATGTCAGATTCCTTTATTGTGTCGATTGCATGCTCACAATCTACGAAGTTGATGCGAATAACCCAGTTTTCATTCATAATCTGTTGGGATATACTAGTTAAGCTTGTTGTCTTTCCCATTCCTGGTTCACCTGCAATAACAACAACTTTATCTTTCAATCTACTCATTTTGTCTTCTGAGTATAATTCTGGAGCGCACTTGTCTTTGTCAATAAAAGTTCGCAGTTGTAAAATGGAACCCCGAGTCTTTTCCCATATCAACTGGTCATTATCACCCTCTTCAACTTTAAGCCAATGGGTGGTTTGTGTAGCTTGTTCAGTTGTTTCCATTACATCTCCATCGTCACAAAATCTAATCTTATCATTGACACAATTGTTTTGAAAAATCAATTTTCTATGAGAGCATGAGCGTTTAATCATATCTGTTATTTTCGTCTTGTCGGAAACATCACTAAAGATAAACACATGCGGGTTTGATTCTCCAATGAATAAGTCCGATTCAAAAACAGGATTCCCACTTGGAGTTTTTGGCTGGGCACCTTTCGATTTACACCATTTGAATTTGCTGCCATTAACAACTTCAAGCCAGTGTACACTATCGTTTTCCAGACTTTCAAAAACCACACTTGCAGCTTTCGAATCTTTTTCAAATTTGATGGTTTCATCGGAGCAATGTTTGTTGAAGTGCAAGATGCATTTTTTCTCCAATTCATCGAGAAGTTTTTCAACTTTCTCCTGACCAGATGTTGTCCGCAATATAAGGATTTCTTTGGTATTTTTCTGGCAAAGTATTTCTGGTTTCAAAGCAATGTTTTCACAGCGTCTGAATTTCCTTTTGAGGTAAAATGTAGGGTGAAAAACGTATTGAAGATGAAGTAATTCCAAGTTAACATCTACCCAATATATAGTTTTCTCGGAGTTCTTTGCACAGATCTGTTTGAATTCCTTGAAACCAAATGCATTTTTTTGATCAGGAAAAGCAATCGTTCCAGCTCCAATTCTTTCATTTATATGCTTTGCAATTGCATATTCATCTCCCAAGAAGTTTACGAATTCATTCTTCAATGATTTGATATGCAACCCTTTTATCCCACTGATTACAATCATGGTATTGCTTTCTGGATGCTTGATCATGTTAACTAAGTCTTCTCGTTGCATTGGATTGTAAGAACATGCGAATGCAGCCTCGGACTCACTCATTTGCTGTGGGGCTTTGCCGATCACTATGTTAATGTTCATAGTTAGATCCATTAACAATTTTGAAGTAACTGCCTCTTTAAATGTGTCATTGCAACTAGAAATGAATTCGGTAATTTTTACTCCTTTTCCTTGCAGTGTAACCAATTTGTTCAATAGCCGCTTTTGGGATTCAATTGTAAGATGGCTTAAATTGATATTGTCATTTTTGTTAATGCAGTATGTTTCATTGCAATCAAAATTCTTTTCATCACCAATTTCTGTGATGAGGATTACATGTTTATTTGAGTCTTCCTGTGCAATTTTCAGCAGGCAGTCATAAAATGTACGAATTTTTTTGTCATTGGACCTCTGTCCACTACCAAGTAGTTTACTATTACTTTCTATCACCAAGAAATAAGGAGCTTCTTTTTTACTTCGGAAAACTCGCAAAACATGATCTTGATTATTGACGAGGTCATGCACTTGCATGTAAATGTAGCATTTTTCATTAAATGCCCTATCTAATGTTTGGCATACTTTCACACTACTTAATAAACTTGAACCTCTTTCAGCTTCAATATTAAGTACCTTTTGCGCGAGAATACTGCCTTTCATTGCGTTCAGCGCAGTGTCTTCAAACTGCACTTCAGGAATGTCAATTCTCTTTTTCCCAATGTCTTGGAACTGTTTCAATTTCGTGTGTGATAATTTAATTTTTGCATCTTCGACAAACGTAGTGTCCTTTGTCAGGAAACTATTATCATATTTCCACCAGGATTCAATTTTAGATTTGATGCTCCCAAATATTGCCTCTCTCTCCTCATCATCAACTTGGCAAGTCATTTGTATTTCAGCTTTAATTATGTCATCCAAATCTTTCTCACTAGGCTGCCTTAGCACAAATTCTAATTGTGCGAGAAATTGTTTTACTTCCTCGGTGACAATTTTTTTCAAATTGTTGCATCTACTGTCTAATTTGTCCTGAAACTGGCCAAATTGTTCATGTAAATTAATAGTTACACTGCCCAGTTGATTCATAATCCGTTTATTTTGTGATTTTTTTGCAATTTGACAAAACATGTCCCACATACATTGAGATTTCTGAAAATTAGAACTGAATTTACTTTTATTTGGATACTCTTTGTTAACTGAAAAAACTTCTTTTGCTAAGGCAATGTGGTACTTTTGCAATTTATTTCCCAATGTTATGCGTTTACCCTTCATCTTTCCAAGCGTGTACGCATATATTTCTTTGGCAATTTCATGAAGTAAGCTGCAACTTAAATTTTCAATTATATCATGGTTTATTGTTGCGTTTGGATCGAGCCGCTTGCTTACACATCCCTTTCCAAATACATTTTCGTCCATGCGGTTGTCAATCCGTCTGCTGGGATTGCTATGTATGATTGCATGCTTTTCTTTGCCTGCAGTATCAATAACTGTAGATCTAAACCATCTTTTTTTATTTGTTATGTGGCTGCCATTCTTCTTACGTTTGAGATCCAACTCACAATTTGTGAAAATTATAAATCTGCAATCATCACAGTGCTCTGCAAATATTGGGCCCTTTCTGTTTTCGAATCTTCGCTTGAGAGTTTGAAATGATTCAAAATGCTTCCTTAAGCTAAATGGACCTGTTGGGTGCAATAGGTTTTGAATGCTTATATGACCTTCTGTTTGTTCTCCATGTGTAGTCTGCAAGAAGACTATTTTGGTCTTATGGGCATTTTTTTCACAAAACTTATATTTAAACACCACATCGTGAAATGCACCAACGGTTTCCACTTTGGTCGCCAAGTAAAATTCATCAAATCTTTGTAATCTGAAGTACAGTAGCATTTGTAGCTTGTTTTCATGCAAGAGGCCCCCAGCCTTTCTTTTACCATCCCTGACTTCATAAGTCTGAATTTTGCTATCCCGATCTTCATTGACCTGCAAACGCTCTACATCTTCCCAAATGTCTTCACCAAATTTCTTAAGGATGGGTTTGAATTGCAAGTCTCCTTCATGAATTACATGTATCGTTTTTTCATTTTCATAATCGATGTCGACTGGCGAAATTTGGCCTGATCTGTTCACAATTCTGTGCCACCAGTCCGGGTTATTATGATCTGGCTTGTTTAAGATGTGAATGTTCACGTCGAACACATTGCATATAATTCGACCTTCCCGTTCTGGCCTGCTTCTTACAGAATTTGAAGGCCCTTTGGCCCCTTCATTTAAATGGGCCAAGTAATCTTGCACGTTCATTCCATAAATGGTAGTGGGTTGGAAGTCAAAAGTACGACTACTCACTTTGTGGTCCTCTACATGTTTCTGGCATATCTGCCATAGCTCCTGGGAATTGGTTTCTTCCCTCTTGAGATGCTTACGACATTGTGCAATGGAGCTGAAAAACGAATCCTTCTCGTCCAATGCTTCACCGATTATGTAATTTGGTGGAATTGGTGGCTGTGATGCATGTTCCATGATTCTGACACTGTGAAAACGCACCTGAATTTTATTAAACTATTATATCGAAATACCTACTCTTACCAACCAACTCGGTCAGTTGCATCCGTACTTTACGCACCAGTGCTGTATCTAAAATTGAAATGTAATGCAAAATATTATTCTTGTACTATTGTGATGAAGGAATAACAATATTCCATGTTTGCATGCAGTAGGTAAAGCTTTTTTCATCGCACCCCAGGAAACCAACTTACGAAGAGATTATGTTGCAGATACAAGCTGCATTGGTTCTTTAGAAACTGCACAGAATTTTGCTATTATATTTCATATTTATACCAAACCTCAGCTGCACTGCAGAAACTGTATGCCACATGGCCATTAACCTTGATGCCCACCTTTAAGGACATTCGGAAACCATCTTTGTTAGTTTAGCTGAGAGGGGCATAGTTTCAACTTAGGAAATGTTACCAACCATATTCTGAACATTTTGTTGAAAACAGAGTTGAAATCAGCCAATAAGCACCGTAGATATGGCCAGGTTATTTTTGGTGCTGTCCCTTGAAATATTCCCTGCATGACAACCGTTTCACTGCATTTGCTTTGATAGGTCGGTAATGCAGGAAATAAGTTAAGGGGCAGCAGCAAAATCAACACGGCCATATATGCTCTGTTTGTTGGCCAATTTCGAATCTGTTTTTCTATAAAATGCTCAGAACTTAGTTGGCAACATTTCCTAAATTGAAAGTATGCCTCAACCAGCAAAACTGACAGATTTAGTTTTGGAAAGACCTTGAAGATTGGCATCAAGGTAACTTGATTCCATAAACAGATGTCCCCAATGTGTAACCCAACTTTGCTCATACTCATACCAGGGTTGAACGAAAAATAATGGCTGGTTGCCTCCAACTTTTTATAATTTTTGACCGATGTTTAAAATTCTTTCACGGAATGAAAGTTTCATATGTCCAGCACACGACACATTGTTCACTTCTCGACATAGTCCCCTTTTTCCCCACGCACACGTGGCCACAATAGGCTGTTCGGTGCGGTAGAGGGATCGCAGTTTTTGTGTCATTTGACCGAATTCGAGATGCGCAAATTAAACGGGGGTACATATCAATTGATGAATAGTAAATGCCGTAGTCAAATTTAACCCATTTAACTAGTTATAATTGCAAAAACTAGAATTAAAGAAAGGAGGCGAGACTTTGATTTCTAAAGTGGTTCGTGACAACATGCCATCACAACTGCAAAGACACGTAATCCACCATTTTGAATTCCAGTGCCGTACTGATATTTGCGTTCGGCAAACCAGCTCGGTTCTATGACAGAATGCCGAAACAAGAACGCCGAAAACAAAAACCCCGACGCCAAAACGCCGAACTTCAAAAACGCCGAAAACGTAAATTCTGAAAATCTGAAACAAATGCAGTCTTCCCTCCATAATCGGGCCCTTCGATTATCCGGTGCCTCCGGTAATCAGGGGTTGCTTTGGCTTTCTTTCTGAATTTTTTTAGTAAACTTGTCGGGAGATAAATAAAGATTTCAATCTTAAGAATTTCTGTACATTCATGCTGATAGAATTTATCACATTCACTATTTCTATAATTTATGCTGAAATTTTAAATAGTGGTTTCTGCGGAATTTCTGCAATAACTGAAAATAATATGTAGAAAATCTAAAAATATATGTACAAAATCTGAAATTCTGAAAAATATCTGATAACTATTACCGTAAAACTTCTTATTGAGCCCTGCCTATAATTGTGCCCTGCACTCCAATACAGCCCGGATAAAATTATAGAAAGTAGTAATAAAGCCCTGCCTCTAATGCTGCCTGGTGCAAAAATCATACACTGCATTCAAATGAATGACTTAGGCTAATTTAACCGATATCAATGCACCGATATATCGATATAACGGCTGCTGGCTAAGCAATAATCTTGACCTCGTTCCGTAAAACAATTTTTTAAAGCTGCACGCAGGTCTGCAATAAAGCTGGGGAATGTTTCACCGGCAGCCTTATTGCATGCTTGCATGCATACATGCAGCAGGTATGCTGCATACCTGCAATGTGCAAGTCTGCAATAAAGCTGCCAGTGAAACATTCACAGCTTTATTGCAGACTTGCAGGCATGTGACAGCCAACAGTTTTTGCTAGGGTTTCATTGCTGGTATTATTTTTGTTGCACACAATTGTAAGTTTTCATTAGAGCCCTGCCTCTATTATTGCCCTTTACTCTAATTAAACCCGGTTCTCAAGACTGTCTGAATGAATAGAGCCCTGGGGATCTAAAAGAAGTTTAACGGTAATATATTTTCTGCAAAAAATCTGCGGTCGCAGTTGCATCTGAAAATATGCTTCATTTTCTGCAGATAAATATTGATTTCTGCAGATAATCTACAAAATTATAGAAATTTGAAAAGAATCATTCAATTGTAACTAAGTATCCGTACTAACATAGTGTCTGGAACACAAAAGGTAAAATTTGAAAATACATACATGCTACCATGGTGGGCCAATAACCCCCACGATCATACACAATTCTTACTACCGTAAAACTTCTTTTAGAGCCCCGGGGCTCTATTCATTCAGACAGTCTTGAGACCCGGGCTTAATTAGAGTAGAGGGCAATAATAGAGGCAGGGCTCTAATGAAAACTTACAATTTTGTGCAACAAAAATAATGCCGGTAATGTAACTCTAGCAAAAATTGTTGACTGTAACATGCATGCAATAAAGCTGTGAATGTATCACTGGCAGATTTATTGCAGACCTGCACATTGCAGCTATGTGGCATGCCTGCTGCAAGCATGCAAACATGCAATAAAGCTGCAAGTGAAACATTCACAGCTTTTTGCAGACCTGCGGCAGCTTTAAAAATTTTTGTTACGGAACGATCCTAATGAAAATTTTAGATCCAACTTGATCACGATTTCGCCTGGATCAAACATTATATTCGAATTTGATCTCATTGTCCCCTTGTAAAGAAGTAAGATGCATGAAAATGTGAAATGTAACTGTCTATTCAGGAAAATATTTTAAAAAAACTTATTTGCTAAATAAAGAATTAGGTATTAATAATTTGTTTTCAATATCTAAAAAGAGGAATCAGTGGGCCTGATTGTTTCGTGATGCTATTGGAAAAACAATATAAATAACCTTTTCTTTAATCGTGGTAAATAAATTTTATTTAACAATAATGATGAATAGATATACTTTTCACATTTTCATTCATCTTACTTCTTTACAAGGGGACAATGAGATCAAATTCGAATTTTATGTTCGATCCAGGCGAAATCGTGATCAAGTTGGATCTAAAATTTTCATAAGAAATTAATTAGGTCAAGATTATCGCTATCGGTTAAATTAGCCTAGGTCATTCATTTGAATGCAGTGAACGATTTTTGCCCCGGGCACTATTAGAGGCAGGGCTTTATTAGAAGTTTTACGGTATTCAACAAAACAAAACTAAAAAGGAACAAATAGGAGGAGCACAGATAGAAAGCTATTTGCCTCAATTAAATTTAACTTAATCAGCTCAAATTTACGTTCGGCGTTTTTGATTTGGCGTTCCGTCGTGATATGAACTAGCTCACAAGGAGGGACTCCCAACCGACCAACGTTGAACTTGGTGAATTGTTGCTGGGGTTGTAGAGAATTGAATGGCGATTCCAACGGTGTATTTAAATTGTCCGAGAAACTCGCAGAACCGAAGTTATGAGCCTTCAAAATTGATGAAAAATACAGAAATCGATACCA
>WWPM01005475.1:0-14499 GCA_023279145.1 Glomeris maerens | reverse complement strand
GGCCGCCGCCGCGCCCATTGGCGAACGTCGCGTCGATGTAGCACTCCGAAGTGTCGAGCAGGTCCTGATCGCGCAACTCGTTCGCTAGATCGACCAGAATGTCGCGCAACACTTCCTGCTGGCACCACTGCTGGAAACGACGATGCACCGTCTTGTAGTTCGGATGTGACTGCGGAAGCATGTGCCACTGTGCGCCGGTCTTGAGTACCCACAACACCGCGTCAAGTACCCGGCGCGCCGGAACCGGCTTGCGGCCGGGCCGATCGTCGGGGATTTTCTCTTCCGGAAAGTGGTGCCGGATGCGGTCCCAGTGCGTGTCTGAAATCTTCGTCATAGGCCTATTTTATAGGCATTTTTCACCATATTTAATTTTGAGATGGGTTCTAGATGAAAAAGGGCACGGTATCCGCGCCCTTTTTGTATTACGGCTGGTGGTTCAGTCGCGCAGCTTCGACAGCAGGCGCAGGAACTCGACGTACAGCCATACCAGCGTGACCATCAGCCCGAACGCGCCATACCACTCCATGTACTTCGGGGCGTTCTGTTCCACGCCGCTTTCGATGAAGTCGAAATCCAGCACCAGATTCATCGCCGCGATGGCCACCACAACCAGGCTGAAGCCGATGCCGATCGGACCGGACTCGTGGATGTAAGGCATGTTGATGCCGAACATGCCAAGGCCCATTGTCACCAGATAGAGCAGGGCGATGCCGCCAGTGGCTGCGACCACGCCGAGCTTGAAGTTCTCGGTCGCCCGGATCAGGCCCGAGCGATACGCGAAGAGCAGGGCGAACAGTGTGCCGATGGTCAGCATCACCGCCTGCAACACGATGCCTTCGAAGTGATGGTTGTAAATGGCCGAGATCGCGCCGAGGAAGAGTCCCTCAACCAGCGCATACAGCGGCGCCGTCACCGGTGACCATTCCTTCTTGAACGTGGTGGCCAGGGCCAACACCAGGCCACCGATTGCGCCGCCCCACAGATAAGGGCCTGCGCCCTCAGGACCGGCGGCGGTGAAGCTGATCTGGCTCCAGGCGAAAGCCCCGCTCAGCACACATAGCAGCAACAGCAGGCCAGTCTTGTTGACCGTACCCACCAGTGTCATGGCACCGCTGTCGCGGCGTATCACCGTGCCGCTACCGAGATCCAGAAATGTATTGTCCTTGAGCACCGGATTGCCGCTACGCATGCGTGATTTCCTTAGTTTTGAAGCGATGGAATGTGAACGGCATGAGCATACACGCTGCCATGATGACGGCGCGGGGCATCGCATCGTTGACATGGGCGCGCTGTCCGCCCAAACTAACCGGCCTTTCGCGGCGTTGGCGCGCAACGAAAGTCCGGGACTCGGGGTATAGCTCAGCCTGGTAGAGCGCCAGCTTTGGGAGCTGGATGTCGTGGGTTCGAATCCCTCTGCCCCGACCACTCGACCGGTGCTTGGCCTTAAGGTTTCGGTCGTGTGTGCCAGTTTCGAGTGTCAGTTAAGATTCAACGCTGGCGCCCGTAGCTCAACCGGATAGAGCACCGGCCTTCTAAGCCGGTGGTTGTGGGTTCGAGTCCCGCCGGGCGCGCCAGGAAAAAGGGTGAGGCTGTGCCAAAACCCGCGAAAACAAGCTGTATGGTGGCTGTAGCTCAGATGGTTAGAGTACTGGATTGTGATTCCAGATGTCGGGGGTTCGAATCCCCTCAGCCACCCCATTTTGTTGTGAGGCCATGTTGGCGAGATCGATTTTTGTTGTTATGATTTCACGCATCGTTGTTCCGGGCCGTTAGCTCAGTTGGTAGAGCAGTTGACTCTTAATCAATAGGTCCAAGGTTCGAATCCTTGACGGCCCACCAATCCCGGAAAAGCACTTGGCGACCCCAAGTGCTTTTTTCTTTTCAGGTCTTGGGCCAGAATGCCGCCGCGATGGTTTTGTTCCCGGATTGGCTACGCGAAAGTGGCGGAATTGGTAGACGCCCTGGATTTAGGTTCCAGTGCCGCAAGGCGTGCGGGTTCGAGTCCCGCCTTTCGCACCAGCCTGCCGTACCGGCTGCCCATGCAATAGAGCGAGCGCTCGCGAGTGGCCACCCCAACGCCCCAGGCTTTTGGTCTGCCTGAATCGCCGCCGACGCTGGCGGCCCAGCCCGTAATCGGCGAAACTATTGCGTTCCGCTGGTCGGCAGGTTTGTTTTGCTGTGGCCGCGGTCGGATAGGGTCATCAACATCGTGCCGTGGCTGGTTGTCGCGGTGGCAGGAGTGGATATGCAAGTTTCGGTCGAATCACTCGGTAACCTCGAACGCAGCATGACTTTCAGCCTCCCGGCGGATCGTCTGGAAGCCGGGGTTCACGGCCGTCTGCGCGAGATCTCGCACAGCGCCAAAATAAAGGGCTTTCGCCCCGGCAAGGTTCCCGCAAAGGTGATCGAGCAGCGCTTTGGCGCTCAGGTCCGTGCCGAGGTTCTCAACGGCTTGCTGCGCGAGGGCTTCAGCAATGCGATTCGCGAGCAGTCGCTGCAGATCGCCGGCAATCCGCAGATCGCCCCGATCTCGGACACAGGGCTGACCTACGTGGCGACCTTCGAGGTGGTGCCGGACTTTGGTGACATCGACGTCACCAAGCTCAACATCGCCCGTCATACCGTCGAAGTCAGCGATGCCGACATCGACGCGATGATCGAGAACTTGCGCCTGCAGCGCTGCACTTGGAGTGCGGTCGAGCGTGACGCCGCCACTGGTGATGCGGTCGAGATCGAAACCTGGTCGCAGGCCGGCGACGACCGTCTACCCGCCGATGGTGTCGAGCGTGGTGCCACGATCATCGGTTCAGGTTCCATGTTGCCGGCAATCGAGTCGGCTCTTGTCGGCCTCAAGGTTGGCGGGGAAAAAGTTGTCGACGTGGAGTTTCCGCTGGAATGGCGGGTGCCGCAGTTTGCCGGCCGTACGGTTCAAGTTCACCTGAAGGCGACCAAGGTCTCCGAGCGGGTACTTCCCGCCGTCGACATCGCCTTCATCAAAAGCTTCGGTGTGCGCAGCGGTGATGTGGAACAATTCCGCGCCGATATCCGCAGTAACCTGGAGCGTGAGCTCAAGGGAGCGCTGATGACTCGCCTGCGCCGTGAAGTCGGTGAGCAGTTGATTGCGGCTTACGCGCACATCGAGATGCCGCCGAAGCTGGTCGAAGGCGAGGCTCGCGACATGGCCCATCAGGCCATCGAGCAGGCCCGCCGCCAGGGCCGTGCCATCGGCGAGATCCCAGCCGATGCCCACGCCGGTTTCATGGATGCGGCGCGCAAGCGAGTGCTGGTAGGTCTGGTTGTTGGCGAGATCGCTCGCCGCAACGAACTGCGTCTGGAACCCAAGCGCGTCAACGAGACATTGCAGCTGATCGCCTCGACCTACGAGGAGCCGCAACAGGTGATTGATCTGTACCACAACGATGCCCAACTGTTGTCGGGGCTGCAGGCGCGCGTGATGGAAGAGCAGGCAATCGATTGGATTGCCGAGCGCGCCCAGCATACCGAGCAGCCGCTGTCGTTCAACGAGGCAATTCGCCAGTAACCGCTTCGCTTGGCTTCGTCCGATACCGCGGCGGCTTTCCCGTCGCCGTATCGGACCGGTCTGCATACGTGGCCCTTGCGCTTCGGTCCGGTTGGCCCCAATTTGACCGTACTACGCTTCCCAATGCGCCCAATTTCCAGCCCCAAGGTGCCCGATCCCATGGACAACCTGCCCCGAGCTTTGAACCTCGTCCCGATGGTGGTCGAACAGACCAGTCGCGGCGAGCGTGCCTACGATATCTACTCGCGCCTGCTCAAGGAGCGCGTGATCTTCCTGGTGGGCGGTGTTGATGACCATGTCGCCAACGTGATCGTGGCGCAGATGCTGTTTCTCGAGGCCGAAAACCCCGAGAAGGACATCAGCTTGTACATCAATTCGCCCGGTGGCGTGGTGACCGCCGGCTTGGCGATCTACGACACCATGCAGTACATCAAGCCGGACGTGAGCACCATCTGCGTCGGCCAGGCTGCCTCGATGGGGGCGCTGCTGCTGGCGGCCGGTGCCAAGGGCAAGCGCTATGCATTGCCGAATTCCCGCGTGATGATCCATCAGCCTCTGGGTGGCTTTCAGGGCCAGGCGACGGACATCGATATCCACGCCCGTGAAATCCTCACCCTGCGCCAGCGCCTCAACGAGATACTTGCCAAGCACACCGGCCAGGCACTTGAAACCATCGCGCGCGACACCGAGCGCGACAACTTCAAGAGTGCCGAGGCCGCCCGCGAGTATGGCCTGGTCGACCAGGTGCTGGAGCGGCGCCCGGAAGACTCGATCCAGACCGGCTGAGGCAGTCAGGTCATTGATCCAGCAGCCATTTAAACCAGCGACCTGGCCCGTGAAGCGGGCCGGATCGCTGTGTTATTCTCGGGCCGTAGCACCTGAATGCGTCCAGCCTTGGACGGGTTCTGTCTCGAGCACTAATAAAAGCACCACTTGGGCACAAGCATGAGCGACGACCGAAAGGGCCGCAGCACCAGCGACAGCAACAAGATTCTGTATTGCTCGTTCTGCGGGAAGAGCCAGCACGAGGTTCGCAAGCTGATTGCGGGTCCGAGCGTGTTCATTTGCGACGAGTGTGTCGAACTGTGCAACGACATCATCCGCGAGGAACTCGAGGAGAAGGCGCAATCGGCCCGCAGCCACCTGCCCAAGCCGCGCGAGATCCTCGAGGTGCTCGACCAGTACGTGATCGGCCAGACGCGTGCCAAGCGCACGCTCGCGGTCGCCGTGTACAACCACTACAAGCGCATCGAGAGCCGTCAGAAGAACGATGACGTCGAACTCGCCAAGTCGAACATCCTGCTGGTCGGTCCGACCGGTTCGGGCAAGACGCTGCTGGCCGAGACGCTGGCGCGACTGCTCAATGTGCCGTTCACGATCGCCGATGCGACCACGCTGACCGAAGCCGGCTATGTCGGCGAGGACGTGGAAAACATCATCCAGAAGTTGCTGCAGAAGTGCGATTACGACGTCGAGAAGGCGCAGCAGGGCATCGTCTACATCGACGAGATCGACAAGATCTCGCGCAAGAGCGACAACCCGTCGATCACCCGTGACGTGTCCGGTGAAGGCGTGCAGCAGGCGTTGCTCAAGCTGATCGAAGGCACCGTCGCCAGCGTGCCGCCGCAGGGTGGACGCAAGCATCCGCAGCAGGAATTCCTGCAGGTTGATACGCGCAACATCCTGTTTGTCGTCGGCGGTGCATTCGCCGGCCTGGACAAGATCATCCAGCAGCGCAGCACCGAGGCCGGTGGTATCGGCTTCGGCGCCAAGGTCAAGAGCAGCGAGCGCAAGTCCGACATCGGCAGGTTGCTGGCTGATGTAGAGCCCGAAGACCTGATCAAGTTCGGGCTGATCCCCGAGTTTGTCGGCCGCCTGCCTGTGGTCGCCACGCTTGAGGAGCTTGACGAGCCAGCTCTGGTCAAAATCCTGACCGAGCCGAAAAACGCGATCACCAAGCAGTTCAAGAAGCTGTTCGACATGGAAGGCGTGGAGCTCGAGTTCCGCCCGGACGCCCTGGCCGCGATTGCCCGCAAGGCACTCAAACGCAAGACCGGTGCCCGTGGTTTGCGCACGATCGTCGAGTCGGTGCTGCTCGACACCATGTACGAACTGCCCTCGCAGGAGAACGTCAGCAAGGTCGTCGTTGACGAGTCCGTGATCGACCACAAGACCGAGCCGTATCTGATTTATCAGACACCGCCGGCTGCTCCCAAGGTCGCCTCTGCCGACTGAGCCCCCTTCTGGCCAATCGGCCGGGAGGCAGTGCCAACACGCGCTTGTTCAGTATTAACTGACTGATCATTAAGAGTAATTTTGCTTGGCATGCAGCCTTGTCTGTTTGCCGCTTGCATCCTTTCGCGCGGATCCCCATAACCGTGGCCATGGGCTTTGAAGCCCGCGGCCCCCCCCCCCCCGTATCAAGCCCATCCACGTCTACTCCGGAGTTTCCCCATCATGTCCGACTCACCAGAACGCGAGACGCTGAGCCTGCCGGTACTGCCGTTGCGGGATGTTGTCGTGTTCCCGCATATGGTGATTCCACTTTTTGTCGGACGGGACAAGTCCATTCATGCGCTGGATCAAGCTATGGAGGCCGACAAGCGAATCTTGTTGGTGGCCCAAAAATCAGCAGAAACCGATGATCCGGGCGCGGACGATCTGTATCAGATCGGCACACTGGCGCAGGTCTTGCAGTTGCTCAAGCTGCCTGATGGCACCATCAAGGTTCTGGTGGAGGGCATTTCGCGCGTCAACGTGCATGATGTCGTGCAGACCGGTGGTGCACTCACTGGGCTTGCCGAAGTCGTGGAACCGCAGAGTGACCGCGAAGAGCGTGAGATCGAAGCGATCGCGCGTTCGCTGATGGGTCTGTTCGAGCAATACGTCAAGACCAATCGCAAGCTGCCGCCGGAACTGATGCAGACCCTGTCGGGTATTGATGAGCCAGGCCGCCTGAGTGACACCATCGCCGCTCATCTGGGCGTGCGTATCGGTGATAAGCAGAAGTTGCTGGAGGCGCATGGAATCGGCGCGCGCCTTGAGCTACTGGTCGGTTTGGTCGACGGTGAGATCGACGTACAGCAGCTCGAAAAGCGCATCCGCGGCCGTGTCAAGTCGCAGATGGAGAAGAGCCAGCGCGAGTATTACCTCAACGAGCAGATGAAGGCGATCCAGAAGGAGCTCGGTGAGATCGATGACACGCCCAACGATATCGATGAACTGACCCGCAAGATCGCCGAAGCCGGTATGCCCAAGCCGGTGGAAACCAAGGCCAAGGCCGAGCTCAACAAGCTCAAGCAGATGTCACCGATGTCGGCCGAAGCCGCCGTCGTGCGCAATTATCTGGACTGGCTGCTCGGTGTGCCGTGGAAGAAGCGCAGCAAGATCCGCAAGGACCTCAAGGCCGCGCAGGACGTGCTCGACGCCGATCACTTCGGCCTGGAAAAGGTCAAGGAACGCATCCTTGAATACCTGGCGGTGCAGTCGCGCGTGAAGCACATGAAGGGCGCGATCCTGTGCCTGGTCGGCCCGCCGGGCGTGGGCAAGACGTCGCTGGGCCAGTCGATCGCAAAGGCGACCAACCGCAAGTTCGTGCGCATGTCGCTCGGCGGCGTGCGCGACGAGGCCGAGATCCGTGGTCACCGCCGCACCTACGTCGGCTCGATGCCGGGCCGCATCGTGCAGAACCTCAACAAGATCGGCAGCAAGAACCCGCTGTTCGTGCTCGACGAGATCGACAAGATGTCGATGGACTTCCGCGGCGATCCGTCGTCGGCGCTGCTGGAAGTGCTCGATCCGGAGCAGAACAACGCGTTCAACGACCACTACCTGGAAGTCGACCTCGACCTGTCTGAAGTGATGTTCGTGGCGACGTCGAACTCGCTGAGCATCCCTGGCCCGCTGCTCGACCGCATGGAAGTGATCCGAATCCCGGGGTACACCGAGGAAGAGAAGCTCAACATCGCCATGCGTTACCTGATGCCCAAGCAGATCAAGGCCAATGGCCTGAAGCCTGAAGAGCTGAAGGTGGCCGAGGGTGCGGTGCGCGACATCGTGCGCTACTACACGCGCGAGTCGGGCGTGCGTAGCCTTGAGCGTGAGATCGCCAAGATCTGCCGCAAGGTGGTCAAGGAAATCGCGCTCGCCGGACCGAAGGCGAAGAAGGCCAAGACCACGGCAGTCAATGTCACCTCGAAGAACCTTGACAAGTACCTGGGCGTTCGCCGCTTCGACTTCGGTCGCGCCGAAGAGCAGAACGAAATTGGCCTGGTCACCGGCCTTGCATGGACCGAAGTCGGCGGCGATCTGTTGCAGATCGAATCGACCCTGGTGCCAGGCAAGGGCCAACTGCTACTGACTGGCCAACTCGGCGACGTCATGAAGGAGTCGGCCTCGGCGGCGCTGTCGGTGGTGCGTGCGCGCACTGATCGACTCGGCATCGACCTGGACTTTCTGCAGAAACATGACGTTCATGTGCACGTGCCCGAAGGTGCCACGCCCAAGGACGGCCCCAGCGCCGGCATTGCCATGGCCACCGCACTGGTGTCGATGCTTACCCGCAATCCGGTCAAGGCCGATGTGGCCATGACGGGCGAGATCACCTTGCGCGGCCGCGTGCTGCCGATCGGTGGCCTGAAGGAAAAGTTGCTGGCCGCGTTGCGAGGTGGTATCCACACCGTGATCATTCCCGACGAGAACCGCAAGGATCTCGTCGATCTGCCCAAGGCGGTGACGCAGGGCATGAAGATCATCCCGGTGAAGTGGATCGACGAGGTGCTCGACATCGCGCTGGAACGCCCGCTTGCACCCGTACCTGCATCGGGGCAGGGGGAGGTGCAGGTGCGCGAAAGTGCCGGCACGACAACTCAGGCCGACCTCAAGCATTGATGGGTTGTGCTTGTTCCGATCTGGCTGGGTGACGCTGGAAGCCTCGCCACAGCTAGCTTTCAGGCTTGCACCCCTAAAATACCGCTGGTATAACGGCTGCGACCGCGCAGGTAGCTGACAATATTCAGCATCTGCGCGGCACTATTTGATCGGGCGTATGTCTCGATTATCAGAACATGCGGCAACATCATCCGCACAAGGAGTCAAAACGAATGAACAAGGCTGAGTTTGTTGGCGCCGTCGCCGAAGCTGCCGAGCTGTCTAAGACCGATGCCGCCGACGCCGTCGATGCCGTGATCAGCGTCGTCACCAAGGCGCTGAAAAAGGGCGACACGGTGACACTGGTTGGCTTCGGCACATTTCAGGTCCGCAAGCGTGCTGCCCGCCAGGGTCGTAACCCGAAGACTGGCGAGACGATCAAGATCAAGGCCTCGAAGAATCCTTCATTCAAGGCTGGCAAGGCGCTCAAGGATGCCGTAAACTAAGCGACTCGCACACGGGTGCTTAGCTCAGTGGTAGAGCGTCTCCTTTACACGGAGAGGGTCGGGGGTTCGAAACCCTCAGCACCCACCAGAAAGCGCCAGTCTGTGAAGTGGCTTTAGTGTCAGGTTTTCAAAGCGCGGAGTGGTAGTTCAGTCGGTTAGAATGCTGGCCTGTCACGCCGGAGGTCGCGGGTTCGAGTCCCGTCCACTCCGCCAGTTTTACCAAGGGTACCGGCAACGGTGCCTTTTTTTATGGAGCGCCTCAAGTTTTTACGGGGCTCCTCAAGCGCCTCAGGGTTCTCTGGACCGGGCTGGCCGGGCTCATGGCCGGGACGACCGCAGACCAGGGCCTCGGGGGTTGGTTTGGCCAGCCCGTGCGTCCACCCCGCGTGAAAGCCTCCGAGCACGTTAAACTGTGCGGCTTACGACTGACGCGTGCCGGATATGCTGCAGAAACTTCGCGACAAGACCTCGGGCTGGATCGCCACCGTGATCCTTAGCCTGCTGATCGTTCCCTTCGCCTTCGTCGGCATCGAGCAATACCTCGGCCAACGCACCGACAATTCGGTGGCGAAGATAGACGTGCCACCGAGTTGGTGGCCGTCGGCACCGTCGTTCTGGCCGGTATCGGTATTCTGGCAACACGATTCCATCGGTGTCGATGAGTTCCGCCGAACTTTTGAACAGGCACGCCAGCAGCAGCGCGCACAGCAGGGTGAGGCGTTTGATGCGCGCGCTTTCGAGAGCGCTGACAACAAGCGTGCGATTCTTGACGGGCTGATCGATGCCCGCGTGCAGCAACTCTCCGCGCAGCGTGATGGCCTGCTCGTCAGCGATACGATGATGCGCAAGACGATCCAGGAGATTCCAGGCTTCCAGGTTGACGGTAAATTTGATTACGCACGTTACAAACTGGCGCTGGCATCGCAGGTACCGGCGCTGAGCGAAGCCCAGTTCGAGCAGCAGGTGCGCGAGGGCCTGCAGCAGTCGATGATGTCGATGGGTGTGGCCACCAGCAATTTCGTCACCGCCGCCGAGATGGACCGCCTCCTGCAACTGAGTGGCGAGCGGCGCGATGTCAGCGTGTTGCCGCTACCGGCTCCTGTCGCTGATACCGGTGCGGTGGCCACCGCGGATATCCAGAAGTGGTACGACGGCCATGCCGCGCAGTATCGTGCGCCGGAAGCTGTGACGATCGAATACGTCGAGATCAACAGCGCGACGCTGCCGGCACCGGCTCCGGCAGATGAGGCGGCGCTGCGCCAGCGTTATGAGCAGGAAAAGAGCCGCTTCAGCGAAGCCGAGCAGCGTCTTGCCTCGCACATCCTGGTACGCGTGCCCGAAGGTGCCGATGCCTCCGCGCAAAAGGCTGCCGAACAGAAGGCGAGCGGATTGGCCGCGCAGGCAAAGGCCACGGGCGCCGACTTCGCTGCACTGGCTCGCGCCAATAGCGACGACACCGGTTCGCAGGCTGTTGGCGGTGATCTTGGCTGGGTCAGCAAGGGCATGATGGTCGGTGCGTTCGAGAACGCATTGTTCGCGATGAAGTCGGGCGAAATCAGCGCCCCGGTCAAGAGCGAGTTTGGCTGGCACGTGATCCAGTTGCGTGAGATCAAGAGCGGTGCGCAGGAAAGCTTCGAGCAGGTGCGTGATGCACTGGCCCGCGAGCAGGCCGAGGCCGATCGCGAACGCGTGGCCAGCGCGTTCAGCGGCCGCTTGGTGGATCTGACCTTGAAAAACCCATCCTCGCTGGCGCCAACCGCGCGTGAGATGAACATCCCACTGCAGAAGGCTGGTCCATTCTCGCGCACCAATGCGCCGGGCATCGTTGCCAATCCGGCAGTGATCCGTGCCGCATTCTCCGATGAGCTGATTCAGGCCGGAACCATCAGCGATCCGATTGAGCTGACCCCCGGCCACAGTGTGCTGGTCCGTGTCACCGCGCACACGCCTGAGCAAGCACTGCCACTCATCCAGGTTCGTGACCAGGTGATCGCCGCGGTACGCGCTGATCGCAGTGCACAGGCCTCGCGCAAGGATGCCGATGCGCTGGTGGCGCGCCTCAAGGGCGGTCAGTCACTGGAGGCAATTGCGGTCTCGCGGAAGCTGCCGCCGCCGCAAGTGCTGCCGGGCGTGCCACGCGGTGCGCCGGTGCCCGAGGCCAGTGTGGCCGATGCGATCTTCGTTGTCCCGGCTCCGGCTGCCGGCAAGGTTTCACCCGGTCAGGCGTCGTTGGCCGATGGTCGCATCGTGTTGTTTACGGTGAGCAAGGTGACGCCGGGCGATCTGGCATCCATGCCGGCACCGCAGCGTGAAATGTTGCAACAGCAGTTTGCCCGCATCGGTGGTGCCGATGATATGCGTGCGCTGATCTCGCAGCTGCGCAAGCGTGTCAAGGTGACGGTGGTCGAGAGCAATCTCTGACGGTGCTGGGGACCGATGCTACGAAAAGGCCCGGCAATGCCGGGCCTTTTCACATGGTCAACCTCGGATACGACATTTTGTGCCGGAGCCGGCCATTGGTTCAGCGGCCCAGCTCGAAGACGACATCCAGGTTGATCGACAGGGTGTTCTCGCCGGCCGCGATCGGCGTATCGAAGGCTTCCTTGCTGCGGGCCATGGCCATCATCGGCATCGGTCGTGGTGGTGCGAAGCTGCCGCCCTCGCTGATGCTGACGATGCGGCGAACCTTCAATCCCAATGTCTTGGCATACATCTGCGCGCGCGCTTGCGCCTTTTCGACCGCGGCGCGGCGTGCCTCGTCGTAGGCTTCACCCTTCCTGGCCTCGTCGATGTCGAAGGCAGGGCCGTTGATCTGGTTGGCACCCGTGGCGGCCAGCGCATCCAGGATCTTTCCCAGCTTGCCGATATCACGGACGGTGACGTTGACCGTGTTCTGCGCCTGGTATCCGATGATCGTCGGCGGCTGGTTCTCGCCGTACTTGTACTGCGGGTTGAGGTTGACCCCGCTGGTCTGGATATCGCGTTCGGCGATCCCGGCAGCCTTGATTGCCGCGACCACGCGGGTCATCTGCTCGGCATTGGCGCGCATGGCCGAGTTGGTGTCGGCCGCTTGAGTCACCACGCCCGTGGAGAGGGTGGCGATGTCGGGCGCACGACGGGTCTCGGCTTGGGCCGATACCGACAGCAGGGTGCCGTCGGTTGCAATATAGGGGGGCGTCTGGGCAGGGCTCACGGCAGGTAATGCTCCGAATGCGAGGGCGGCGGCCAGTACGAACGGCCGCAGTGCGAGGTGGGGGGGCTTCATCGACATGGACAGCGGGGACATGAGCAACTCCTTGAGGCTGAGGTTAGGGTCCGGGTGGTGCGGTGAACGATTCATGAGCCTTGGCGGGGTTGGATAACACCGTGTGCGCTACCGTGCAGTCAGGGTCGGGTTATGCTTTCGCCGATGCTTTACCTTGCCTCCAAATCCCCGCGCCGGCACGAGTTGCTGGGGCGTCTGCTATCGAGCCAGCCCGGACTGGAGTTCGGTGTACTCGACCTCGATATCCCCGAGCATCCACAGCCCGGTGAGCCTGCCGAATCCTACGTGCGCCGGGTTGCCCGTGAGAAAGCCGGGGCAGGGTTGCTCAAGGTGGTCGGTAACCCTGTCGCGATCGTGCTTGGTTCTGACACCGAGGTCGTGCTCGACGATGAAGTGTTCGGCAAGCCGGCCGACGATGCCGATGCCGCGGCGATGCTGCGCAGGCTTTCCGGGCGCACCCATCAGGTGATCTCGGCCGTGTCGTTGGTTTCGCCGTCGCGCGAGGCGCAGGCCGTCTCGATTTCTGAGGTTACCTTTGCCGCGCTGACCCCGTCGCAGATTGATGCCTACGTTGCCAGTGGCGAGCCGCACGGACGCGCAGGCGCGTATGCGATCCAGGGGCTGGCCGAGGCGTTCACCACGCGTCTTTCCGGAAGCTACTCCGGGGTGATGGGATTGCCCCTATACGAGACCGCCACCTTGCTGCGCCAGTTCGGAGTGTTGAAGTGACCGAAGAAATACTGGTCAACGTGACACCTCGCGAAACCCGTGTTGCCGTCGTCGAAAACGGCATGCTCCAGGAACTGCACATCGAACGTGGCTGGCGTCGTGGCGTCGTGGGCAACATCTACAAGGGCAAGGTGCAACGGGTCATGCCAGGCATGCAGGCCGCGTTTGTCGAGATCGGGCTGGAGCGCGCGGCGTTCCTGCACGCAGCCGATATTATCAAACCGATGCCGGTCGCCGAAGGCGCAGGTGAAGACGAAGATGCCCCGCTGCCGCCAGTACCGACGCGTCCGATCGCCGAGCTGCTGCGCGAGGGCCAGGACATCATCGTGCAGGTGGTCAAGGATCCGATCGGCAGCAAGGGCGCGCGACTGACCACCCAGCTCAGCATCCCCTCGCGTTACCTGGTGCTGCTGCCGCGCACGCGCGTGGTCGGCGTTTCGGCGCGCATCGAGGACGAGGCCGAACGCGCCCGCCTCAAGGCGCACATCACCTCGCTGGCACCATCCGGCGACAGCCACGGCTACATCGTGCGCACCAACGCCGAAGGCCAGCCCGAGGAGCAACTGGCTGAGGACGTGGCCTATCTGGGCCGGGTCTGGGGCCTGATCGAGGAACGCTCACGCAGCGCCCGCGTCGGTGAGCGTGTGTATGAAGACCTGAACCTGCCGCTGCGTGCGGTCCGCGACC
Organism: Glomeris maerens; assembly: GCA_023279145.1. Taxonomy (NCBI): domain Eukaryota; kingdom Metazoa; phylum Arthropoda; class Diplopoda; order Glomerida; family Glomeridae; genus Glomeris; species Glomeris maerens. Next base: position 902 of record WWPM01005475.1, on the reverse strand, counting down.
TGATGCGCAAGGATGTGGAGAAAGTGCGCGTGGATTCGCGCGAAACCTGCGAGCGCCTGCGCGTGTTCGCCGCGCAGTACATGCCGGGGCTCGACGAGAAGATCGAGCACTACACCGGCGCAAGACCCATCTTCGACCTGTACGGGGTCGAGGACGAGATCCAACGCGCGCTCGACAAGGAAGTGCCGTTGAAATCTGGCGGCTACCTGGTCATTGACCAGACCGAGGCGATGACCACGGTCGACATCAACACCGGCTCGTTCCTGGGCCAGCGCAACCTCGAGGAGACGGTGTACCGCACCAACCTGGAGGCTGCGCAGTCGGTGGCGCGCCAGCTGCGCCTGCGCAACCTGGGCGGCATCATCATCATCGACTTCATTGACATGACCGATGCCGAGCACAAGCGGCAGGTGCTGCGGCAGCTGGAAAAGTCGCTCGCGCGCGACCACGCCAAGACCACGGTCTACGAATTCTCGCCGTTAGGCCTGGTGGAGATGACGCGCAAGCGCACCACCGAAAGCCTGGAGCGCCAGCTGTCCGAGCCCTGCCACGAATGTGGCGGACGCGGCACGCTGAAGACGCCGGAAACGGTGACGTACGAGATTTTCCGCGACATCGTTCGCCAGGTACGCCAGTTCGACGCGCAACGGCTGCTGGTGATCGCCTCGCCGAAGGTGGTCGCGCGCATCACCGACGAGGAGTCGGCGGCGGTGGCCGAACTGGAGGAGTTCCTCGCCAAGTCGATCCGCTTCCAGGCCGACGACCAGTATGCGCAGCAGCAGTTCGATGTTGTCCTGCTCTGACAAAAGCAGGGATAGGGCGCACAGAAAAGGGAACCGTTGCATACGGGCCCATTGCGCGCGCGCTGTCGTGATGGAAGATACGCCGCCTGAAGAGGGGGG
>WWPM01005471.1:0-10189 GCA_023279145.1 Glomeris maerens | reverse complement strand
TCGCGTGCAACGACGTCGGCATACGGATAGAGCGTGGTGACGTTGTTGCCCAGGCGCATCATCTGATCCATGCGGTCCTGGCGCATTTCAAACACGACCACATTGGAGCCGCCGGCCGCGGCCAACGCCGCCGAGGCACTGCCGGCCTGGCCCGCGCCGAACACCACGACCTTGCCGCGCTCGGTCGACGGCAGGCCGCCGAGCAGCTTGCCCTTGCCGCCTTCGGGCTGGTGCAGCAGATGAGTGCCGACCTGCACGGCGATCTTGCCGGCGATGACCGACATCGGTGCCAGCAGCGGCAGATCGCCGTTGGGCAGCTCGACGGTCTCGAAGGCGATACCGGTCAAGCCGATATCGAGCAGGTGCCTGGTCAGCACCGGCTCTGCCGCCAAGTGCAGGTAGCAGAACAGCAGATGATCCTTGCGCAGGTGCTTGAGGTCGCCGGCGATCGGCTCCTTCACCTTCACGATCAGTTGGCCCTTCTCGTAGAGCTGCGCGGCATCGGCGGCAATCTTCACGCCCAGTTGGGTGTACTGCTCGTCCTTGAAGCCAGACTTGATGCCAGCATCCTTCTCGAGCCAAACCTCATGGCCGCGCTTGACCAGGTCGCCGGCCGCAGCCGGAACGAGCGCAACGCGCCCTTCGAGGGTCTTGGTTTCCTTGGGAACGCCGATCCGCATGTTTCTACCTTTCGATGTTGATGCAAGTGTTGAATTACCCAAGCGAGCATGCGTGGGCAATCACGGGGGAAGTAACACGAAAAAATGCCGCAGGCGTGGCACCGACCACTATTGTCGTTCACACGCCAGACAAGGCTCACGGCGCAGTGCAACATTGCGTCCGCAAAGCGCTCCTTGTTTTGCCGGGATGCCGCCTCCAAGCTATGGCTTCGACGATCCGACAACGCAGGCGCCGGGCAGATAGCATGCCAAACGCCCTTCCATTCAAAGTCCAGCGCCTTACCAAGAGCGCTCGTGCCTCACTTTCCAGAGTGTGATTATACCAATGACCCCATCGAAGCACTCCCACGTCATCATCCTCGGCTCCGGCCCGGCCGGCTGGACTGCGGCTGTTTACGCCGCCCGCGCCAACCTCAAGCCGCTGGTGATCACCGGCCTGCAGATGGGTGGCCAGTTGATGACGACGACCGAAGTCGACAACTGGCCTGGCGATGCCCACGGACTGATGGGGCCGGACCTGATGGCGCGTATGCAGGCGCATGCCGAGCGTTTCGATACCGAAGTGGTGTTCGACCATATCCACACCGCCGACCTGTCCTCGCGCCCGTTCAGGCTCATCGGCGACAGCGGCGAGTACACCTGCGATGCCCTGATCATCGCCACCGGCGCGACCGCGAAGTACCTGGGCCTGCCGTCGGAAGAGATGTTCAAGGGCCGCGGCGTGTCCGCCTGCGCGACCTGTGACGGCTTCTTCTACAAGGAGCAGGACGTGGCGGTGATCGGCGGCGGCAATACCGCGGTCGAGGAAGCGCTGTATCTGTCCAACATCGCCCGCAAGGTCTACCTCGTGCACCGTCGCGACACGCTGCGCGCGGAGAAGATCATGCAGGACAAGCTGTTCGCCAAGATCCAGTCCGGCAAGATCGAACCGATCTGGCACCACGAGGTCGACGAAGTGCTCGGCAACGATGCCGGAGTGACCGGCCTGCGCGTGAAGTCGGTGCAGGATGGATCGACCCGCGAGGTGTTGATCCACGGCCTGTTCGTCGCCATCGGCCATACCCCGAACACCTCGCTGTTCGAAGGCCAGCTGGCGATGAAGAACGGCTACCTCACCATCCGCACCGGTCTGGAAGGTAACTCCACGCAGACCTCGGTGCCGGGCGTGTTCGCTGCCGGCGACGTCGCCGACCAGGTCTATCGCCAGGCCATCACCTCCGCAGGCTTCGGCTGCATGGCCGCGCTGGACGCGGAAAAGTTCCTCGACAAGGAAGGTTGATGCCGGAGGGCGGGGGCCGGGCGATCGAGGCAAGGCCCCGCCACCCACCCAGCTTCTGCATGACTGCGCCGCGCATCATCACCTCGCTGTCGGACATCCCCGACTCGCAATGGGATGCCCTGCACGATGGCACCAATCCATTCGTCAGTCATGCCTTTCTCAGCGGGCTTGAACAACATGGCTGCCTGCGTGCGCAATGGGGGTGGAGGCCGCAGCACCTCACCCTGTGGGAAGGAGCAAAGCTCGTCGCCGCCGCTCCGGCCTACCTGAAGGAGAACTCGCACGGCGAATTCGTCTTCGATCACGCCTGGGCACACGCCCATGCGCAACATGGACTCGAATACTTCCCCAAATGGCTGTGCGCGGTGCCCTACTCGCCCATCACCGGGCCGCGACTTCTCGCGCGCGATCCGGCCATGCAGGCCGCGCTGGCCGCCACGCTGGCAGCGCTGTGTGCCGGCAATGCGCTGTCTTCGGCGCATGTGAACTTCTACCGCGACGACGAGGACCCGGCGTTCAACCGCGACTGGCTGTCGCGGGTAGACGTGCAATACCACTGGCGGAATGATCGCGACTGGCAGACGTTCGACGACTACCTGGCCACGTTCGATCACAAGCACCGCAAGAACATCCGCCAGGAGCGGGCCAAGGTCGCACGGGCAGGAGTGACGTTTCGCGTGGTCGAAGGTGGCAACGCCAGCGACGACGACCTAGCGGCGATGCATGGCTTCTATCTGCAGACCTTCGCCGAGTACGGAAACCGGTCCGCGTTGACGCTCGGCTTCCTGCGCCACCTGGCGCGATCGATGCCGCAATCGCTGGTGATGTTCCTGGCAACCCGCGACGACCAACCGATTGCCGGCGCGCTCTGCCTGCGTGGTGGCGACACCCTGTATGGCCGCTATTGGGGTACCAGCGAGACAACACCGGGCCTGCACTTCGAGACCTGCTACTACCAGGGCATCGACTATTGCCTGGCGAACGGACTGACCCGTTTCGAGCCCGGCGCGCAGGGCGAGCATAAACTCGCGCGCGGCTTCCTGCCGACGATCGTGCGCAGCCGCCACTGGATCGCAGACGAACAGTTCCGTGCCGCCTTGCGCGACTGGTGCGCGCAGGAGTCGCGCGCAGTGCGTCGCTATGCGGCGACGCTGGCCGCGCACTCGCCCTTCAAAGTCGCATGACATCATCGCCGCCATGACCGCCCTGCCCGCCCTGCTTCCAGATGACCCCGAGGCGCCCTTTCCGCCCGTGAAGCAGGCGCTGCGCCAGCCCGATGGTCTGCTTGCGGTGGGCGGTGATCTCTCGCCGGCGCGCCTGCTCAACGCCTATCGGCACGGGATCTTTCCCTGGTACTCGCAAGGCCAGCCGATCCTGTGGTGGAGCCCTGACCCGCGCACGGTATTTGCAACCGATGCCGTGAGGCTATCTTCGAAATTTCGCCACAGTCTGCGCCACAGTAACTGGATAGTGCGTGCCGACACCGCCTTCGACGAAGTGGTCGAAACCTGCGCCCGGATACGCAGGCCCGGGCAGCGCGGCACATGGATCACCCGCGACATGCAGGTCGCCTACCGCCGCCTGCACGCGCTTGGACACGCCCATTCGTTCGAGGTCTTCGTCGGCGACCGGCTGGTGGGGGGCATCTACGGAGTGGCCGTGGGTCAGATGTTCTACGGCGAGAGCATGTTCAGCGCCGAATCCGGCGGATCAAAGGTCGCCCTGGCAGCGCTCGCTCACCACCTGTGTGCCTGGGGTTGGCCGTTGATTGACGCCCAGGTCGAGAACCTCCATCTGCTCAGTCTTGGCGCGAGCTCGTGGTCGCAATCGGCATTCGTGGCGCGCGTGGCCCAAATGACAGCACGGGAGGGCCTTCCCGGCCCCTGGAGCGCCCACGTCGGTGCCTGGTCAGCACGCCTGCTGGCCGGCTCATCGCCCAATTAACCGTTTTTTTGCAACGGCGGCGCGCGCATGGCAAAATGCGGGGCTTCGTTCCGTCCCTCATCCTGAGGCACGGCGCTCCACGCATTTCAGGAACCACATGGCAAAAGACGACGTGATCGAATTCGAGGGCACGGTGGCGGAAACCCTTCCGAACACCATGTTCCGGGTGCGCCTCGAAAACGGGCACGAGATCATTGCCCACATCTCCGGCCGCATGCGCAAGAACTACATCCGCATCCTGACCGGCGACAAGGTGAAGGTCGAAATGACCCCGTACGACCTGACCAAGGGCCGTATCACTTACCGCATGAAGTAATTCTGCATGAAGTAATTCTGCTTCAAGCAGGCGGTAAGCCATTGATTGAAAAAGGCGGCCATTGGCCGCCTTTTTTGTGCCCTCTCCCCTCGTGGGAGAGGGAAAGGCCGCGAAGCGGCCGAGGGAGAGGGGGCCTCCTTTTTGCGGTGCATACCCCTTTCCCTGGCGCCTGCGGCGCCTGTCCCTCTCCCACAAGGGGAGAGGGGACTTGCCGACTACACCGTAGCCGGCAACAGCTTCTCCGGTTCAGCCTGCGCCTCGACCACCAGCTCGTCCTCCTGGACGTCGATGCTGACGCGGCCTCCGTTGATCAGCTTGCCGAACAGCAGTTCGTCCGCCAGCGGGCGCTTGATCTTGTCCTGAATCACCCGAGCCATCGGGCGTGCGCCCATCAACGGGTCGAAGCCATGCTGGGCCAGCCAGTCGCGTGCGGTCGGTGTTGCCGACAACGTCACTTCCTTGTCGTGCAACTGTGCTTCCAACTCGATCAGGAACTTGTCGACCACACGCAGGATGTGCTCCAGACCCAGCGCCTGGAACTGCACCACCGCATCAAGGCGGTTGCGGAACTCCGGCGTGAAGCTGCGGCGGATCACTTCCATCGCATCGCTCGAATGATCCTGTCGGGTAAAGCCAATCGTCCGCCGCGACGCCTGTGCCGCCCCGGCATTGGTGGTCATCACCAGAATCACATTCTTGAAGTTGGCCTCGCGACCGTTGGTGTCGGTCAGCACGCCGCGGTCCATCACCTGCAATAGGATGTTGAAGATATCCGGATGCGCCTTCTCGACCTCGTCCAGCAGCAGCACGCAGTGCGGCGTCTTGACGATCTTCTCGGTCAGCAGGCCGCCCTGGTCGAAGCCGACATAACCCGGGGGCGCACCGATCAGGCGGCTGACCGAATGCGGCTCCATGTACTCGGACATGTCAAAGCGGACCAGTTCGATGCCCAGCTGCAACGCCAGTTGCTTGGTCACCTCGGTCTTGCCGACACCGGTGGGACCGGCAAAGAGGAAGTTGCCGATCGGCTTGTCCGGATTGGCCAGGCCCGAGCGGGCCAGCTTGATGGCCGAGGTCAGCGTGTCGATCGCCGGATCCTGGCCGAAGATCACCATTTTCAGGTTGCGCTCAAGGTTGCGCAGCACGTCCTTGTCGGAGGCGCTGACCTGCTTGGTCGGAATGCGCGCCATCTTGGCGACGATCGTCTCGATCTCCTCGACGTCGATCAGGCTCTTGCGGATATCGAGCGCCAGCAGCCGTTGCCGCGCGCCGGCCTCGTCGATCACGTCGATGGCTTTGTCCGGCAGCAGGCGGTCGCCGATGTGCTTGACCGACAGGTCCACCGCCGCCTGCAGCGCCTCATCGGCGTACGTCACGCCGTGATGTGCCTCGTACTTGGGCTTGAGGCCCTGCAGGATCTCGTACGTCTCGCCCACCGTCGGCTCGACGATGTCGATCTTCTGGAAGCGGCGCGCGAGCGCGCGGTCTTTCTCGAAGATGCCGCGGTATTCCTGGAACGTGGTCGAGCCGATGCAGCGCAGGTCGCCCGACGCCAGCGCCGGCTTGATCAGGTTGCTGGCGTCCATCGTGCCGCCGCTGGCACTGCCGGCGCCGATGATGGTGTGGATCTCGTCGATGAAGAGCACGGCCTCGGGCAGTTTCTTGAGCTGCGTGAGCACCGCCTTGAGGCGCTTCTCGAAGTCGCCGCGGTACTTGGTGCCGGCCACCAGCGCGCCCAGGTCGAGGGCGTAGATGGTGGCGTCGGCCAGCACGTCCGGAACGTCGCCGTCGACGATGCGCTTGGCCAGGCCTTCGGCTATGGCGGTCTTGCCGACGCCCGCTTCGCCCACGTACAGCGGGTTGTTCTTGCGACGGCGGCACAGCACCTGGATGGTGCGCTCGACTTCGTCGGCGCGGCCGACCAGCGGGTCGATCTTGCCTTCGCGCGCGAGCTGGTTGAGGTTGACCGCGAACTCGGCCAGGGCGTCACCCTTGCCCTCGCCATCTCCTTCACCCGAGGGCGACTCGCCCTCTTCCTGCGAGCGCGAGGATTCCTCGCCACCCTGCTTGGCGATGCCGTGGGAGATGTAGTTGACAACGTCGAGGCGGGCGACGTCCTGCTGATTGAGGAAATAGACCGCGTGCGAATCCTTCTCACCGAAGATCGCCACCAGCACATTGGCGCCGGTGACTTCCTTCTTGCCCGAGGATTGGACGTGGTAGACCGCCCGCTGGAGCACACGCTGGAACCCCAGGGTCGGCTGCGTGTCGCGGTCGATGTCCAAAGGCAGCACCGACACCGATGTAGCGATGGCTTGTTCCAACTCGGTACGCAGGCGCGGGAAGTCGACCCCGCACGCCTTCAGCACGGCCTCGGTGGACGGGTTGTCAAGAAGCGCCAGCAGCAGGTGCTCGACCGTCATGTACTCATGGCGCGCCTCGCGGGCGCGCTTGTAGCACTGGCCGATGCTGTATTCGAGATCCTTGCTGAACATGGGGCGGGAGCCTCCGGAAACTACTGTCGTCCTAGATGGGGATGGGGCTGGTGAATTCCATGCCACCTGCAACGCCCTACCTTTCCCTGCTCGACCCCGAGATCGCGGACCGGCCACGAGAGCGGCGGTTCCACCCGGCTTACTGGTCGAGACGTGCTAAGCAGAACTTTCAGGCCTTTTCCATCGTACACAGCAAGGGGTGTTGGTTGAGCCTTGAAAACTCGTTCACCTGCGCCACCTTGGATTCTGCAACCTCACGGGTGAAAACCCCGCACACACCACGACCGCGGGTATGCACGTGCAGCATGATCTGGGTGGCTTTTTCGGCATTCATGGCAAAAAATTGCATGAGCACCTCCACCACGAAGTCCATTGGAGTGTAGTCGTCGTTCAGCAGCAGAACGCAATACAGAGGCGGGCGGGCCACCTCGGCCTTGCCGGTGTCCACCAGCACGCCATGGTGATGTTCGTGTTCGGTCTGTTTGGCCATGGTGGAATTATAGGGCCGGGTTGCGACAGGTCGTGGACGCCCGTGCCCGGGCGCCGGCACAATGCGGCACACTCCCGCGCTTCCAGCCCCCGCTTGCAGCCCTTAAACCAGAGCGAAGTCCGATGCGTCTGCTTGCTGCGATACTGATCGCGCTGCCATCACTGCCTGCCCTGGCCGCCACTACCGATGTACCTGCCGGTGAAACGCAGCATTCCGCCGCCGACCCGTTGATCGCCCGCCACCTGGACAGCCTCGGTTACCGCTACGAGGTGGATGAGAACGGCGATTACGTCTTGACGTTTAAAATTGATGGCAGGCGCAACCAATGGGTCTACGTATTCTCATCGACGACGACGTTCGGCAGCCTCAAGATTCGCGAGATATGGTCGCCGGCATACCGCACCCCTTCGGGCAAGTTCTCAGCCGACGTCGCCAATCGCCTGCTGGAGGACAGCCACACGAGCAAGCTCGGCGGCTGGATCAAGCAGGGCAGGATGGCGGTGTTCGTGGTCAAGATTGCCTTCGATGCCTTGGCCAAGGAGTTGGACGATGCGCTCGAAATTGCCTTGCGCTCGGCCGACGAGATGGAAATAACCTTGACCGAGGATAAGGACGAATTCTGAGATGAGTTATCGCGAAGGCCGGTTCTGGCAACCCGACGTGACCGTGGCCACGGTGGTGATCGACGACGGCCGGCTGCTCATGGTCGAAGAGTCGGCCGGTGGCCGGCTGGTGCTCAATCAACCGGCCGGGCATCTGGAGCCGGACGAAAGCCTGCACGATGCGGCGCTTCGGGAAACGCTGGAGGAGACAGGTTGGGACGTCTGCCTGACCGCGTTCGTCGGCGCCTACCAGTGGAAGGCACCGGTCAACGGCGACGGAAGCGGTGGGCGTCATTACCTGCGCTTCGTCTTCGCCGCCGAACCGGTCCGGCACGATCCGGTGCGACCTCTGGACGACGGTATCGTCCGCGCGGTGTGGATGACGCCCAGCGAGCTGCAGGCCGCCCAGGGGCGTCACCGCAGCCCACTGGTCTGGCGCGCGGCCGCGGACTTCCTGGCCGGGCGCAGGCATCCGCTGGAGTTGGTCCGGCACCTGGCATGAGCAAGGCAGTGAGCAAGCCGACATGAGCACGAAGCAGGCAAGAACCATCGTCGGCATGTCCGGAGGCGTCGATTCCTCGGTGGCTGCGTTGCACCTGCACGATTCGGGCGAATCGATCGCCGGCTTGTTCATGCAGAACTGGGCCGATGACGGCAGCGGCGACTGCCGCGCCGAGGACGACCGCCGCGATGCGGTCGCGGTCAGCGGCCGGCTCGGTATCCAGATCCATTTCCGCAATTTCTCCGGCGAGTACTGGGCCGGCGTGTTCGAGCACTTCCTGGCCGAGTACACCGCCGGGCGCACGCCCAACCCCGATGTGCTGTGCAACCGCGAGATCAAGTTCAAGCATTTCCTCGACGCCGCCCGCGATCTGGGAGCACAGTACATTGCCACCGGGCACTACGCGCGAGTGGAGGAATCGGGCGGCCGCCATCTGCTGTTGCGTGCTGTGGATCGCAGCAAGGACCAGAGCTATTTTCTGCACCAGCTTGGCCAGGCGCAGCTTGCGGCGACCCGTTTCCCACTGGGCGGCCTGATCAAACGCGACGTGCGACAGATGGCGCTCGACGCCGGCCTGCCCACGGCGGCCAAGAAAGACTCGACAGGCATCTGCTTCATCGGTGAGCGCGATTTCCGCACGTTCCTCGGCCGTTATCTGCCTGCGCGCGAAGGCGAGATGCGCACGCCCGATGGCCGGGTGATCGGCCGCCATCCGGGCGTGTTCTATTTCACCCTCGGCCAGCGCGAAGGCCTCAACATCGGCGGTGTGCGCGGCTTCGAAGCAGCGCCGTGGTACGTGGTCGGCAAGGACGTGGCCGGCAACATCCTCTACGTCGACCAGGGCGCCGACAGCCCGTGGCTGCAGTCGCACACGCTGTGGTCGGAACCGGCGCACTGGATCGCCGGCGCGGCGCCGTCGGTGCGCTTCACCTGCACCGCGCAGACCCGCTACCGGCAGCAGGACGAGGCCTGCGAGGTGAGCGTGCGCGACGACGGCACACTGGAAGTCCGCTTCACCCGCCCCCAACGTGCGGTAACGCCGGGCCAGTCGCTGGTCCTGTACGACGGCGACGTCTGCCTGGGTGGCGCCGTCATTGCCACCACCGATGCACCGCTGGAAGAACGATTGAAGGCTCAAGCTGCATGAATCAAAGCAATTCCATGTCCACCCGTGTACTGGCGCTGGCCGGACTGGCACAAGCGCTGGCGCAAGTACGACGCGTTGCCGATACCGGCCAGGCCAACGCTGCAATCCTTGGCACCGCGATGGATTCGGTGTTTCGCATCGATGCACCCTCGCCCGCGGCGATCTTCGGTGACGTCGAGGCCGTGCGCCCAGGGCTGACCCTGCTGCGCGACTATTTCAGCAACCAGCAACGCGACGAGCAATTGCCACGGCTGGTGCTGGCGGTGCTGCAACTGGAGCGTCGCTTCGTCCGCGACGATGACATGGCCCAGCGCGTGCAGACGGGTATCCGCGCACAAGCAGGTAACGCCCAGCGCAACGGCAGCAGTCACCCGGATGTGATGAATGCCCTCGGCAGCCTGTACGCCGAAACCCTGAGCCATCTGCGTCCGCGTGTACTGGTGCAAGGCAACCCGCACTACCTCGGACAGGCCCCCGTGGTGGCCGAAGTGCGTGCGATCCTGCTTGCCGCCGTGCGCTCGGCGGTGTTGTGGCGTCAGTGCGGCGGCAGCCTGTGGGACTTCCTGCTGCGTCGGCGGGAGTTGCTGAACGCGGTCAAGGACCATCTGGGCTGACACAAAACCGCCAAACCAAACCGGGGCCAGAGTACCTTTTGCTCAAAACGTACTCTGCCCCCGGTTTTTCTTGCTGGCAGCGCATGACCGCCAATACGCGAAGTCAATGAAACAACCGCG
>WWPM01005469.1:0-11113 GCA_023279145.1 Glomeris maerens | reverse complement strand
AAAGTACGAGTGCACGGTGCGCCACTTTGGAAACTCTCCCGGCAGCATCCGCCACTGGCAGCCACTCTTGAGCAGGTACAGCACCGCGCACCACACCTCGTAGAGGTCGACGGTGCGCGGCTTGGTCTGCTTGCGACCTGCTTCCAGAAACGGCCGGATCACTTCAAATTGCGCGCGGCTGATATCGCTGCGGTACTTCTTCGCTCTCATTCAGCCATTATCCGATGAAGGGGAGATCGTGAACAGGCTCTTAGGCCGCGCATGTCCGCGCCACCGTGAACGCTATCGGATCAGCCGGCGATCTGCCCGCCCGGTGTTACCAGCCCCAAGGGGCCGGTGGTGTCGGCACCGGACGGGTCAGGTCGAACTCGATGCGGAAGCGGCGCCCCGGGCGTGTGAGCTCGTAGGCGAACATCCGTCCCGGCTCGATCTCCATCACCCACACGTTGGTCATCGATGCGGCGCGGTGGTTGCGTTGGAATACGTCTTTGGATTCGCTATCGACCGGGAATTCCTGGCGGGAGGCACTGCCGAGGCTGACCGTGTCGCCGCCGTACATCGACAATGGATCCTCGCCGCCGTCAGGTTGGCGGTGGTCATGCCTGAGCGTGATCCCGGAGGGGGTTCGTGTCAGCAGCTAGGTGCGGGAGTGGTCGTTGCCGATGTGGAACGGGATCGCAAGGCGGTCGCGATCGCATTGGCGGACATGCATGATCAACGCCTTGCCGCCAAACGGGTTGTCGCCCGACATCGCCGGTTCGTCGATGACGATGCGCCCGGCGAAGGCCTTGCCGCATAGCGTCTGCAGGTGGGCGAAGAAGCTGTCGGCGGGTTGCGGTTGATGGTCGTTTGCTACCGGCGGCGCCTTCGTCTTCGATGGCACGAAGAGGCATGCCGATAGAAGCAGTGTGGTGGCGATGGCAGTGGAGGCAAGTCTGAGGGTGCGCATCATCATGCACGCACCCTAGCCGTGCTGGCGCGGCCTTGCAATCAACCGTGGTCGTTGGTGGGCCGGGCAACCGCCTTCAATCAGTCGCGCATCGGCACCGGCTCGCATTCGATCTGCAACTGCGCCAGTACTGCGGCGGTTGTTGCGTGCGTGCCGGTGCTGCAACCGGTCGCGGCGATGTCCGCGGTGAAGATGCCGGTATCAAGTGCAGCGCCGACCGCTTTTTCGATGCAGTGTGCCTCGCTTTCCAGCCCCAGCGAATGGCGCAGCAGCAGTGCTGCGCTGAGAATCGTCGCATAGGGATTGGCGATGCCCTGGCCGGCGATATCCGGCGCGGAGCCATGGATCGGCTCGTAGAGTCCAACCCGGCCATCCCCCAGCGAGGCAGACGGTAGCAGGCCGAGTGAACCGGCAAGCATTGAAGCTTCATCGGTGAGGATGTCGCCGAACATGTTCTCGGTGACAATCACGTCGTACTCGCGTGGTTTGGCCAGCAGGTGCATGGCCATCGAGTCGACCAGTTGGTGTTCCAGGGTGATGTCGGGAAACTCGTCGCGCACGACCCGGGTCGTTACTTCGCGCCACAGGCGCGAGGTCTCCAGCACATTGGCCTTGTCGACGGAGGTGACATGGCCGCGGCGTTCCCGTGCCAGCACACAAGCGCGGCGAACGACGCGTTCGATCTCGGCGACCGTGTATTCGCATAGATCGCTGGCGGAATCTTCGCTGCGTTGCTTGGTGCCGAAATAGATGCCGCCGGTAAGTTCGCGCACCACCAGCAGGTCGACCCCGGTGAGCAGGTGTGGCTTGATCGGCGATGCGCCGAGCGCGGCTGGGTGCGGTTTCACCGGCCGCAGGTTGGCGTACAGGCCCATTGCCTTGCGGATCGCCAGCAGGCCCTGCTCGGGGCGCACCGGCGCCTTGGGGTCCGACCACTTCGGGCCGCCCACGGCACCCAGCAGAACCGCATCGGCATGCTGCGCCGCAGCCAGCGTTTCCGGTGGCAGCGGCGAGCCGGTGGCATCGATGGCGGCGCCACCGATCAGGTGCTGCTTGAAACGGAAAGTATGGCCATAGCGTTGCGCCACCGCGCGCAGCACCTCCACTGCGGCGGTGGTGCCCTCCGGGCCAATGCCGTCGCCGGGAAGAACGACGATGTCAGCTTGCATGGACGGACTCCTGTGGGACGGGAGAGGAAAGATGGCGCTGCGCTTCGAAGCAAGTGATCGCTTCCTCCTGGCGCAGCAGGTAGCCGAGCTGATCGACGCCTTCGAGCAGGCAGGTACGGGCGAAGGCGTCGAGTGCGAACGCGATGCGTCTGCTATCGGGCAGGGTCACGCTGCGCTGGGCGATGTCGATGTGCAGCTCGATGCCGGGACGGTCGAGCAGCTCGTCGACAGCTGTTTCGTCCAGCATGATCGGCAGCAGGCCGTTCTTGAGTGCGTTGCTGCGGAAGATATCGGCGATCTGCGCGCTGATGACCGCACGCAGGCCGAGGTCGGCCAGCGCCCACGGCGCATGCTCGCGCGAGGAGCCGCAACCGAAGTTGCGGCCGGCAACGAGGATGCCGGCGCCGGCATTCTCGGCGCGGTTGAAGGCGAAGTCGGGATTCAATGAACCGTCAGGCAGGCGGCGCCAGTCGTTGAAGGCGAACTGCCCCAGGCCCTGCCGTTGCGTGGTGGTCAGGAACCGCGCCGGAATGATCTGGTCGGTGTCGATGTTGCGTTCGCGCAGCACGACGGTGCGCGAGGTGAGTTCGGTGAAAGGGCGCATCAGGCCACCTCCAGGGTGTTGGCATGTTGCGCCGGGACGGTTGTCAGATAGGGCCTGGGGTCAGTGATCTCCCCGGCGACCGCGCATGCGGCGGCCGTCAGCGGTGACGCCAGCACCGTGCGTGCGCCCTTACCTTGTCGCCCTTCAAAGTTACGGTTGCTGGTGGACACTGCAAGCTGGCCTGGGCCGACCAGGTCACCGTTCATCGCGATGCACATCGAGCACCCTGGCTCGCGCCATTCGGCACCAGCCATGCGCACGATATGGTCGATACCTTCGGCTTCGGCTTCGCGCTTGACCTGCTCCGAGCCCGGCACCACCAGCATGCGCACGCGTGGATGCACGCGGCGGCCGCGCAGCACGCTGGCGGTTTCGCGCAGGTCCGACAGGCGCGAGTTGGTGCAACTGCCGACGAAAACCACGTCGACCGCTCGGCCGGTCAGCGCGTCGCCCGCTTGCCAGCCCATGTAGTCGCGCGCCTTGGCATCGTCGCCATCACTGTCGGCAGGCACGCGCGCAACGATGGCCACGACCTGGCCTGGGTGGGTGCCCCAGGTCACCGTCGGTGGGATGTTGGCGGCATCGATGCGGACCTCGCGATCAAAACGTGCGCCTTGATCGGTATGGAACTGGCGCCACTGCGTCACCGTCGAATCGAAGGCCGCACCTCGTGGCACGCCGGATCGTCCGCGCAGGTAGTCGAAGGTGACTTCGTCCGGTGCGATCAGTCCTGCGCGCGCGCCGGCCTCGATCGACATGTTGCATACCGTCATCCGCTGCTCCATCGATAACGCGCGGATGGTGGAGCCACGGTACTCGATGACATGGCCGGTGCCGCCGTTGACGCCGATCACGCCGATCACGTGCAGGATCAGATCCTTGGCGCTGACACCGGCTGCCAGCGCACCGTCGATGGTGATTGACAGCGTCTTGGGCTTGCGTTGCAGCAGGCACTGCGTCGCCAGCACGTGGCCGACCTCGCTGGTGCCGATGCCGAACGCCAGTGCGCCAAAAGCACCGTGGGTGGCGGTGTGGCTGTCGCCGCAGACGATGGTCTGGCCGGGCTGGGTCAGGCCCAGTTCCGGGCCGATCACGTGAACGATGCCGCGCTGCGGGCTGTCGTAATCGAACAACTCGACGCCGAAGCGCGCGCAGTTCTCGCGCAGCGCGTCGACCTGTGCGCGGGCCTCGGCATTGATGTAAGGGGGCTGACCATCGGCACCGACGGGCAGCGTGGGCGTGGAATGGTCGAGCGTGCCTTTGGTCAGTTCCGGACGGCGCACCGGCAGGTGGCGCGCCTCCAGCTCGGCGAAGGCCTGTGGCGAGGTCACTTCATGGATCAGATGCAGATCGATGTAGAGCGTGGCCGGTGCGGTCTCGCTTTCGGGTGTGACGACGTGGGCGTCCCACAGTTTGTCGAACAAGGTGCGCGGTGCTTGGCTGGTCATGGCTGGCTTTTTGTTGTGCGTGGAAGCCCTTCTCCCGCGTGCGGGAGAAGGGTCGGGATGAGGGGCGCTCCTGCCAGGCAATCCGGCTAGGCGATTGCCGCCGTCCTGCGTTCGGGTTCGGCCGTGTCTGTCGCGCGCGTGCGCAGCACCCGGTTGGCGATGTCCAGCCAGGCCAGGGCGCTGGCTTCGAGGATGTCGGTACTGGTGCCCGAGCCGGTGACTTCGATGCCGTCGATGCGCGCGATCAGGCTGGCCTGCCCCTGTGCGTCGTCGCCGGTTGTGACGCTGGAGACCTGATAACTGTCGATCTCCAGCGCCAGGCCGGTCGCGCGAGCCAGCGCCGCGAACAACGCATGCACCGGGCCGTCGCCGATGGCGGCTTCGCTCACACTGGCACCGTCGGCATCGACCAGCTGCACGCTCGCGGTGGGCAGGCTGTCCTGGGCGACACCGGTGCTGACATGCAGGCGGGCGAGACGATGGCCGCGCGCGGCGCGCTTGTCGGCGCCGAGCACCAGTGCCTCCAGGTCGGCATCGAATACTTCGCGCTTCTTCTCCGCCAGCGTCTTGAACGCGGCGAACACGGAGTTAAGCTGCGCCTCGTCCAGCGTGAAGCCCAGTGTCTTCAGACGATCACTCAGTGCCGCGCGGCCACTGTGGCGGCCCATCACCATCTGCGACTGCGACCAGCCGACATCCTCCGGCCGCATGATCTCGTAGGTGCCGCGGTGCTTGAGCATGCCGTGTTGGTGGATGCCCGATTCGTGGGCGAAGGCGTTCTGCCCGACCACCGCCTTGTTGCGCTGCACGGCCATGCCGGTGATGCGCGAGAGCAGGCGCGAGGTCGGCACCAGCCGGCGCGTGTCGATGCGGGTGTGCGCGCCGTAGTACTCGCCGCGCACGCGCAGTGCCATCACCAGCTCTTCCAGCGCACAGTTGCCGGCGCGCTCGCCGATGCCGTTGATGGTGCATTCGACCTGGCGCGCGCCGCCCTCGATGGCGGCCAGCGAGTTGGCCACGGCCAAGCCGAGGTCATTGTGGCAGTGGGCGCTGAACACCGCTTGGTCGGCACCGACAACGGCGCCGCGCAGGTACTCGAACAGGGATCGGATCTCGCTGGGCGTGGTGTAACCGACGGTGTCGGGGATGTTGAGGGTGCGGGCGCCGGCTGCAATCGCCGTGCTGCAGATCTGCGCGAGGAATTCCGGCTCGGTGCGCAGCGCGTCCTCGGCCGAGAACTCGATGTCGTCGGCGAAGCGCCGCGCCAGCTCCACGCCCATCACCGCGCGTTCGATAACCTCGTCGCGGCTCAGGCCGAGCTTGTGCTCGCGGTGCAGCGGGCTGGTCGAGATGAAGATATGGATGCGTGGATGGATCGCGCCTTCAAGGGCCTGGGCGCAGGCCTCGATGTCGCCCTGGTGGCAGCGGGCCAGTGTTGCGACGGTGGCACCGCGCACCTCGCGGGCAATCGCGCGCACGGCATCCATGTCGGTCTCCGAACTGGCAGGGAAGCCGGCCTCGATCACATCGACCCCCAGCTCCGACAAGGCATGGGCGAAGCGAAGCTTCTGCGCCGGCGTCATGCTACAGCCTGGCGACTGCTCACCGTCGCGCAGGCTGGTGTCGAAGATTCGTACTCGGGAGGCGGGGTTTGGGACGGGGGTATTCATGCGATGGATTTCTCGTTGCGGGTGCGCTCAGTAACGGTGGGATGGAGCGGGGGCGGTGGTATCAGGCCTCCGTCAGCCAGCCGGTATGCGCCGGCTCTTCACCCCGCACGACGCGCGAGTACAGCGCCGACAGCTCGCGCGTGACCGGGTTGTCGCCAAACTCGCGACGGTCGAGCACGCTGATCGGTGCCGTCTCGGCGGCGGTGCCGCAGACGAAGACCTCGTCGGCGTCGAGCAGCTCGTGATGGGTGACGGTGCGCGACTGCGCGCCGCTCAGCCGGATCAGCGTGTCGCGGGTGATGCCGGGCAGGGCGTCGCGGTGCTCCACGGCGGTGACCTGGCTGTTGCGCACCATGAAGACATTGGCGCCGGTGCACTCGACCACGTTGCCGTCTTCGTCGACGAACAGCGCCTCGTCGAAGCCGCGCGACTTGGCTTCGCGCTTGGCCAGGATCGAGTTGACGTAGCCGCCACACAGTTTCAGCGGCGGCAGCGCGCTGGCCGGGTTGCGCCGCCACGGCGACACCGTCAGGCGGGTGCGCTCGCCGGCCAGGTGCACGCGCTGGGCCATGGTCGCGACCATGAAGTGCTGGCTCAGCTGTGACACGTCCAGGCCGATGCCGCCGATGCCGAACCATGCCAGCGGGCGGATGTAGGCATCGCGGTGATCGTTGGCGCGCAGCGTTTCCAGCGTGGCCTCGAAGGCGCGCTCGATATCGAAATCCAGGCCCAGCAGCTCCGCGCCCTTGCGCATGCGCTGCAGGTGCTCGGGCAGGCGGAACACGGCGGCACCCTGGCGCGTGGCATAGCTGCGGATGCCCTCGAACACGCCGGTGCCGTAGTGCATGGCGTGGGTGGTCAACGGCGCCTGTAGCGAGTCGGCGCTGGCCAGTGCGCCGTCGAACCACAGCATTGGCACTTTGCTCGGCGTATCACTTGGCGTTTGGCGAGAGCGTGCATTGTCAAGTATCGACAACGGTATCGCCGTGTCGTGCTGGCGCGTTGGGGGTTGGACTGCGGTGATGGTCATTGGCACGGCGACACCTCCACCGAGAGGCAGTCGTAGAGCTTGGCGAGCTGGGCCTGTAGACCGGTGTCGGCGCGGTCGCCTTCCACCGTCAGGCGCAGATACCAACGGTCGCCGTCGGGCTGCGCTTCGCCGTCAACGGCGAGTGGACGGAAGCCGCGGCGCTCGGCGGCGCCCAGTACGCGCGCCAGCGCACCTTCGGCCTGGCGCAGGGTGAGATCAAGCTGGTATCGCATGGTGGGGATCCTCGGCGGCGGGGTGGGTAATGGCGGCGCGTGCGTCGGCGGTGGAATCGAATTCCGGATCGAGCATCTGCGCGTTGTTGTGGTTGGGCGGCACCAGCGGCCACACGTTCGCGGCCTGGTCGATGGCCACGTGCAGCAGCGCCGGGCCGGGGGCGGCCAGCAGCTGTTGCAGCGCGGCCTCGACGCCGTCGGCGCGGTCGACGTGCAGTGCCTGCACGCCGAAGGCGGCGGCAATGGCGACGAAGTTGGGGTTGTCGGACAGGTCGATCTGCGAATAGCGACGCTCGAAGAACAGCTCCTGCCATTGCCGCACCATCCCCAGGGCCTGGTTGTCGAGCAGCACGATCTTTACCGGCAGGCCGTAGCGGTGCAGCGTCGCCAGCTCCTGCACGTTCATCAGGAACGAGCCGTCGCCGCTGACGCAGACTACCTGCGCATCGCCGTCCTGCATCTGCGCGCCGATGGCGGCGGGAAGGCCGAAGCCCATCGCGCCCAGTGCGCCGCTGGTGAGGTGCTGGCGCGGGTCGCTGAAACGCCAGTGCTGGGCCACCCACATCTGGTGCTGGCCGACATCGCAGGCGACGACGGCATGCGGCGCCAGCTCCGACAGGCGCTTGAGCAGCGAGGGCGCGTACACGCTTTCGCCCGGGGCGTCGTAGCGCGCGGCATGCTCGCGTGCGCGCTGCTGGCAGGTCGCGCGCCAGGCGCGGCGGGCGACGCCGTTGCGACCGTGCAGGTGCGCCGCGCACGGCAGGGTCAGCGCGGTCAGGGTCGTGCGAATGTCGCCGCGCACGCCGACATCGGCGTGGCGCAGCTTGCCGATCTCGCAGGCGTCCAGGTCCATGTGGACGACGCGCGCGTTCGGCGCGAACTCGGCCAGCTTGCCGGTGGCACGGTCGTCGAAGCGGGCGCCGACGACCATCAGCAGGTCGGCCTCCTGCACCGCCAGGTTGGCCGCGCGGCTGCCGTGCATACCGAGCATGCCCAGGTTGAGCGCATGGCCGGACGGCAATGCGCCCAGGCCCTTCAAGGTCAGCACAGTCGGGATCTGGGTGGCATCGACGAACGTGCGGAACGCTGCCACGCTGTCGCCCAGCGCGATGCCGCCGCCGCCGTAGATCAGCGGCTTGTGTGCCTGCGAGATCAGCGCCAGCGCCGCGTGCAGCGAAGCGTCGATCGGTGCGGGCACATCGTCGATGTCGAGCGGCAAGTGCGCAGGCAACTGCGAGGCATCGCCGAACTGCACGTCCTTGGGCAGGTCGATCAGCACCGGGCCCGGACGGCCGGAGCGGGCGATGCGGAACGCCTCGGCCACCATCCTTGGCAGGTCCTCGACCTTTCGCGGCAGGAAGCTGTGCTTGACGATCGGCAGGGTCATGCCGAACACATCCAGCTCCTGGAACGCGTCCGTGCCCATCAATGCCGTCGGCACCTGGCCGGTGATGACCACCATCGGCACCGAGTCGAGCATCGCATCGGCGATGCCCGTGACCAGGTTGGAGGCGCCAGGGCCGGAGGTGGCGACGCATACGCCGACGCGCCCGCTTGCTCGTGCGTAGCCATTGGCCGCGAATGCCGCGCCCTGCTCGTGGCGGACCAGCACATGGCGCAGGTCAGACCCGTGCAGGGCGTCGTAGAAGGGCATGATCGCGCCGCCCGGGTAACCGAAGAGCGTATCGACGCCTTCGGCCACCAGAGCCTGCACCAGCCAGCGGGCACCGTTCATCACGCCGCCTCGGTCTGCGCCGGGCGCGCCGCAGTGGCCGCTGCCGGTTGCGGGGACGACGCCAGCCACTTCATGTTGGCGCGCAGCTTCTTGCCGACCGCTTCGATCGGATGGTCGAGGTCGGCCTGCTTGAGGGCCTTGTAGTTGGCATTGCCGGCGGCGTACTCGGCGATCCACTGGCGCGCGAACGTGCCGTCCTGGATCTCGGTCAGCACCTTCTTCATCTGCGCGCGGGTGTTGTCGTCGACGACGTAGGTGCCGCGGGTCAGCGCGCCGTACTGCGCGGTCTCGCTGATGAACTCGTGCATGCGGGTGATGCCGCCTTCGTAGAACAGGTCGACGATCAGCTTCAGCTCGTGCAGGCACTCGTAGTAGGCGACCTCGGGCTGGTAGCCGGCTTCGACCAGGGTTTCCCAGCCCGCCTGAACCAGCTTGGTGGCCCCGCCGCAGAGCACGGCCTGCTCGCCGAACAGGTCGGTCTCGGTCTCTTCCTTGAAGGTGGTCTGGATGGCGTTCTGGCGCGCACCGCCGATGCCGGTGCAATAGGTCAGCGCGAGCTGTTCGGCGTTGCCGCTGCGGTCCTGGTGCACGGCGTAGACCGAGGGCACTCCACGGCCGATCTCGTACTCGCGACGCACCAGCGCGCCCGGGCCCTTGGGTGCGACCAGCACGACATCGAGGTCCTCGCGCGGGGTGATCTGGCCGTAGTGGACGTTGAAGCCGTGCGCGAACAGCAGGCAGGCGCCCGCCGCGATGTTCGGCTCGATCACTTCGCCGTAGAGCTGCGGTTGGACCATGTCCGGCGTGAGCACGGCGACGAGCTGCGCATTGCTGACCGCTTCGGCCGGCGTGGTGACGGTGAAGCCGTCAGCCTTGGCCTTGATCTCAGTCGGGCCGCCCGGTCGCAGGCCAATGGTGACGTCGAAACCGGAGTCGCGCAGGTTCAGTGCATGGGCGCGGCCCTGGCTGCCGTAACCGACAATGGCGACGCGGGGTTTGGAGCTGGTGGTCATTGCAAAGTCCTTGTGATGTTCGAAGCGGAAGGAAGAACAGGGACGAACGACTTCATGCGATTGGTGTCAGGCGAGTGCGGGCTCGCGTTCGGTGGCGCTGGTGGTGTTCGCGTCGACCAGCTGGCTGGCGATGCTGCGGTCATCGAGCGGACCCGGTGCGGTCACGGCGCCGCGCGAGGCCGAACTGACCACGCGTGCGTACCTGGCGAGCACGCCCGTCGTGACGCGCGGTGCGATGCGCGCGGCGGTGCGCGCGGCGGTGCGCCTCGACAAGTCGGCATCCACATCGATGCGACGCGTGCCGACGTCGATGCGCACACGGTCACCGTCGCGCAGCTTCGCGATCGGGCCGCCGTGCGCGGCTTCAGGCGAAATGTGGCCGACCATGAAGCCGTGGGTGGCGCCGCTGAAGCGGCCGTCGGTGATCAGCGCGACGTCGTTGCCCAGGCCCTGGCCAACCAGCGCTGCAGTCACCGCCAACATCTCGCGCATGCCCGGGCCACCGGCCGGACCTTCGAAGCGGATCACCACGACGTCGCCGGCATTGACCTGGCGCGACTGCACCGCCGCAAACGCCGCTTCCTCGGAATCGAACACGCGCGCGGTGCCTTCGAAATGCTCGCGGCCGTGGCCGGCCAGCTTGACGATGCAGCCCTCGGGGGCGAGGTCGCCGTAGAGGATCGAATAGCCGCCGCGCGGCTTGATCGGGTCATGGATCGGACGCACCACATCCTGCTGCGCAGGCGCGGGAACCTCATCGAGCTCGGTGAAGAACGAGCGGCCGGTGACCGTGCTGATGTCCTCGATCAGGCCGGCGGCGCGCAGCTCGCGCGCGACCAGCGCGGTGCCGCCCTGTTCGAACATTTCCGCGGCGGTGTAGCGGCCGCCGGGCTTGAGGTCGGCGATCACCGGCGTCATGCGCGCGGCGGCTTCGAACTCTTCCAGGTCGAAGGCGACGCCGGCTTCGTGCGCGATCGCCAGCAGGTGCAGGGCGGCGTTGGTGGAGCCGGCAGTGGCCGAGACCGCGCGGGCCGCGTTGCGCAACGCAGTTGGGGAGAGGATGTCGCGCGGTCCCGGTCCGCCGTTGCGCAACCGGTCCATCACCAGCGCGCCGCAAGCCCGGGCGGCGGCCGGCTTGTCGGCGTGGATCGCCGGGATGTCGTTCAACTGCAGTGGCGACAGGCCGAGGAAGGTCAGCACCATCGCCATCGTGTTGGCGGTGAACTGGCCGCCGCAGGCACCGGCGCCGGGACAGGCGTGGG
>WWPM01005457.1:0-10898 GCA_023279145.1 Glomeris maerens | reverse complement strand
CAGGCAGATGGTGCATCCACGGCGGTGGCGGCGCAGCATCAGCGATGGGTTGCTGCATTCCAAAGCCATGGCACCATCAATGGATGCCGCCAGCCTTTCTGCCCGTTCCATGTGCCGACCTCCACGACCGTCCTGCGGGGCCTGTATGCGTGGCTTACAGCGGCGGCCTGGATTCGAGCGTGCTCCTGCACCTGCTGGCGAGTACGGCCAACGCATCGCCATTACGGGCGCTGCACGTGCATCACGGCCTGCATCCACTGGCCGATGCCTGGGCCGAACACTGCGCGCGCATCTGCACCAGGCTGAACGTGCCACTGACGGTGATGCGCGTCAGCGTGGTCCGCGCGGGAGATGGCCCGGAAGCGGCTGCCCGCACCGCGCGCCATGGCGCCTTCGCCAAAGCCCTCACCCAGGGCGAAGTGCTCGCACTGGCGCATCACCGCGACGATCAGGCCGAGACGTGGCTACTACGCGCATTACGCGGTTCAGGCAGCGACGGCCTGGCGGCCATGCGGCGCTGGCGCGAGTTCGGTCGCGGCCAGTTGTGGCGGCCGTTGCTCGCGTATGGCCGCGCTGACCTACTCGCCTACGCCCAAGCGCATCACATGAGCTGGATCGACGATCCCAGCAATAGCGAAACGATGTTCGACCGCAACTTTCTACGCCAATGCGTGATGCCTCTGCTGCGCGAGCGCTGGCCGCATGCCGATGCCGCACTGGCACAATCGGCAAGCCTGACGGCGCAGGCCGGTGAGCTGCTCGACGCGGGCGATACCCAGGCGCTGGCCGATGCCGTGACCACCGATCCCCACTGCCTGTCGCGTCAGCGCCTGCTGGCGATGCCGGCGGCACGGCGCGCACGCGTGCTACGCCGCTGGATCGCCACGCTTGGTTTGCCTGCACTGCCAGCCAACGGCGTTGCCTGCATCGAGTCCGACGTGCTGACGGCTGCCAACGACGCACAGGCCGCATTCGCTTGGCACGGTGTGGCGGTACGCAGCTGGCGTGACCTGCTGCATGCGGATGTCATCCGGCCGTCGATGCCGACAGACTGGCGCAGCCAATGGGATGGGCAAGCATCGCTCGCCCTGCCCCACGGCGGGCAGCTGCGACTGGAAGGTGCGACTGCGCTCGACATGCAAGCCACCGTGCATGCCCGCCGTGGGGGCGAACGCATCGTACTGCCCGGCCGCAGTCATTCGCACAGCGTCAAACACCTATTGCAGGATCTTGCAATTCCGCCGTGGCAACGTGCGCGCCTTCCGCTACTGAGCAACGCCGCCGGCCAACTGCTCGCCATCGCCGATCTGGTGTATTCGGCGCCACTCGATGCATGGCTGCGCCAGCGCCGGGCGCGACTGGTCTGGAACGACATCGATGATATCGCACTGCCGCCGGGCACATGGCCGTCGAAGCCACGCTGACACGCCCACTGCATGCCACGGCAATTGACCCCTGCCGTGCACGGTCGCAAACTTCGTCCATGTCGCGAAAAACCGTCAATGAAGCCGCCCCTCCCGCTTCGCCCGTGAGCGATTTCGAACAGTCACTCGACGCGCTTGAACAACTGGTCGAAAAGATGGAACACGGCGAGATGAGCCTGGAAGACTCCCTGGCCGCGTATGAGCGCGGCGTCGGCCTCTATCGCCGATGCCAGAGCGCTCTCGAGCAGGCCGAACTTCGCGTGCGCCTGCTCAGCGACCCGCAGAATCCGGCCGCGGCCGAGCCCTTCGCCGCCCTGTCGCCGCAGTCGCCCACGCTGTCCGATTCCGGCGATGTCTGACCTGGCTGGCTGGCGCGAGCGCGCCGATGCGGCGCTCGCACACGTCCTGCCCGACCCTTCGCTGCCACCCCACCGCCTGCATGCCGCCATGCGCCACGCCGTGCTGCTCGGCGGCAAACGCATGCGGCCGTTACTGGTGTACGCCAGCGGTGCGGCACTGGGCGTCGGACCGGGTTCCGGGCTGGATGTCCTCGACGCACCCGCAGTCGCGGTCGAATTGATCCACGCCTACTCGCTGGTCCACGACGACTTGCCAGCAATGGACGACGACGCCCTGCGTCGCGGCCAGCCGACCGTGCACACCGCCTTCGACGAGGCCACCGCGATCCTCGCCGGCGATGCATTGCAATCGCTGGCCTTCCAGGTGCTGGCCACGGCGTCGGTGTCCGCTACGACTCGGGTGGAATGGCTGCACACGCTAGCAACGGCATCCGGCACCGCCGGCATGTGCGGTGGACAGGCGCTCGACCTGGCCGCGACCGGCAACGGCACTGCGCTGTCGGTCGCTGATCTTGAGCACCTGCACGCACTCAAGACCGGCGCATTGATCCGCGCAGCGGTGCGGATGGGGGCTGTGTGCGGTGGCGCGTGCGAGATCGAACTGGACGCATTGGATCGCTATGCCGATGCACTGGGGCTGGCATTCCAGGTACGCGACGACATCCTCGACATCGAGGGTGACAGCGCCATCTTGGGCAAAACCGCAGGCAAGGACGTGGCCCAGGACAAGGCCACGTTCCCGGCATTGATCGGCCGGGATGCGTCGCATGCAAGGTTGCAGCAATTGAGCGCGACGATGACGGCCGCGCTGGCGCCGTTCGGTGCGCGTGCGGATACGCTGACCGCACTGGGCAAGTTGGCAATCGAGCGCGACCGCTGAGTCACTCCGACCGCGGTCTTGGACCACGCCCCGGAGCCGGCATCCGGTTACTTCACCAGCCGCAGCGTGAATGGGTAGCGGTAGCCGATGCCTTCATTCGACTTCACTGCGGCGATGATGGTGAACACCAGCCACGCCACGCCGACCACCAGCCAGGCCGGGATCGCGATCAGGAAGCCGATGCCCAGGGTGATGAACACCAGCACCCACAGCGCGAAGAACACGATCGCCACGGTGATGTTGTAGTTCAGCGCTTCCTTGGCCTGGTCCTCGACGAAGGGCATGGTGTCCTTCTTCAGCAGCCAGATAATCAGCGGGCCAAGAAAGCTGCCCCAGGCCCCCACGCCGGAGGTCAGCACGACGCCTGCGATCGCCGACAGGTGCGCGAACATGGCCCACTGCCGCTGCTCGGCCGATACACCGCTGGCATGGTTTTCGAGCGGTGGTGCTGGCGGTGTCGGAATGGGGGGCGGATTTGGACTCGGATCGATCGGATTTTCATTCATGACGGCTTGCTCTCTATGACTGTTCGAGATCACTTTCCGCTTGCGACCGGACCGGGTCAAGCGCACACCAGCGACCTTACTCGGCCGTTTCGCCAGCCACCGTCATCCGCCCAATCAGGATCGAGCCGGTGCGCAGGTGCGAACGCGGGTCGACATCGCTGCCGACCGCCTCGATCGCGGCGAACATCGACTTGAGGTTGCCGGCGACCGTGATGCCATCGACCGGGTACTGGATCTGTCCGTTCTCGATCCAGAAGCCGGCCGCGCCGCGCGAGTAGTCGCCGGTCACGGTGTTGACGCCCTGCCCCATCAGCTCGGTGACGAGCAACCCGCGGCCCATCCCGGCCAGCATCGCCTCGAAGTCGCCGGCATTGGCCTCGACCTGGAGGTTGTGCACGCCGCCGGCATTGGCGGTGGTCTGCAGGCCGAGCTTGCGCGCCGAGTAGCTGCCCAGGATGTAGCGCTGCAGCACGCCTCCCTTCACCAGCGGCGCCTCACGCGAGGCCACGCCTTCGGCATCGAACGAACTGGAGCGGAAGCCGCGTTGCAGGAAGGGCAACTCATCGATGGCGAACCAGTCGGGGAACAACTGCGTGCCCACCGAGTCCACGAGGAAGCTGGCGCGGCGGTACAGCGCACCGCCGGAGACGGCGCCGAGCAGGTGCCCAATCAGCGAACGCGACATCTCGGCGGCGAACAGCACCGGGTACTCGCCCGTGGCGATCTGTCGCGGCTGCAGGCGCGAGGCGGCGCGCTGGGCGGCCTTGCGGCCAATGGTTGCAGCCGACTCAAGGTCGTCGGCGGACAGGCCGATGCTGTACCAGCCGTCGCGCTGCATGGCGTCGCCGCGGCCGGCGATCAGGGCACAGCCCAGGCTGTGCTGGGTGCTGCGCTCGCGGCCGATGAAACCGTGTGAGTTGGCATAGACGCTGATGCTCTCGCCGGTGCCGACGGAAGCGCCATCGGAGTTCTCGATGCGCGCGTCGGACTCACGTCCCGCCTGCTCGCAGGCCAGCGCCAGATCGATGGCGCGGTCGGCATCGATCACCCACGGGTGCCAGGAATCGAACTCGCGCAGGTCGCGCGCCATCAGGGCGGCCTCGGCCAGGCCGGCGGCGGCATCGTCCTCGGTGTGGCGGGCGATCGCGCAGGCTTGCTCGACGGTGGCGCCCAGGCTCTCCTCGCGCAGGTCGGCGGTGCTGGCACTGCCCTTGCGTTGGCCGAAGTAGACCGTGACGGCGATGCCGCGGTCGCGGGTCGACTCGACTGTCTCGACCTCGCCCATGCGCACGTTCACGCTGAGCCCGGATTCCTCCGAGCACGACACCTCGGCCTGGGTGGCGCCGCTGGCGCGGCAGCGCTCCAGCAGACGCTGCGACAACTCCGCCAGGGACTCCACACGGGCATGGCTGTCACCGAGAGACGCGGCGTATTGGGGGGGCAGTTCGTTCAATGGCTTATCCTTGTGGCCTGCCGTTCCGCGGGTTTGGCCCGCGGAACCGAAGTGTCATCGTTATTCAGGAAGAGTGTCATGCGTGGTAGAGACGAAGAATCCGGCGAGTTCCTCAGCCCCAGCCGCAGCCAGAACCGGCGCGAGGCGCTGGAAGTGCTGGCCCTGGGCGAGAAGCTGGTGGCGCTGACCGAGGCGCAGCTGGCCAAGCTGCCGGTGCCCGACTCGCTGCTACCACACATACGCGAGTGCAAGCGCATCACCGCCAATATCGCCCACAAACGCCAGCTGGCGTTCCTGGCCAAGCAGATGCGGCGCGAGGACGACGACGTCCTGCACGCGCTGCGCGATGCGCTCGACGAGGACGGCGAGGCGGCGCGGCGCGAAGTGGCGGCCATGCACCGCGTCGAAGCCTGGCGCGAGCGCCTGATCGCCGACGGCGACCCGGCCCTGACGCAGCTCATCGACGAATACCCGACGGCCGACCGCCAGCGCCTACGCCAGCTGGTGCGCAACACCATCGACGAGCGCAACCGCAACAAGCCACCGCATTCGTTCCGCGAGCTGTACCGCGAACTGCGCGGGGTGATCCTGGGTGCGTGCGGCGCGGCTGACGACGAGTCGGAAGACTTCGAGTCCTGACCCCGTCGTCCCGGCGAGCGCCGGGACCCATGTTGACGCTGCTCGTGGATCACGAGGACGCACTCAAGCAGGCGCAAAAGCAAACTGGATCCCGGCGTTCGCCGGGATGACGGGACCGGGGATGACGGGG
Organism: Glomeris maerens; assembly: GCA_023279145.1. Classification (NCBI taxonomy): domain Eukaryota; kingdom Metazoa; phylum Arthropoda; class Diplopoda; order Glomerida; family Glomeridae; genus Glomeris; species Glomeris maerens. The sequence goes on along the minus strand of WWPM01005457.1, from coordinate 5,507 downwards.
CGATGCGCGCCTCACGCCTGCGTGCCGCCCACCGTCAGCTGGTCGATCAGCAGCGACGGCTGGCCGACGCCGACCGGCACGCTCTGGCCATCCTTGCCGCACACGCCCACGCCTTCGTCCAGGGCGAGGTCGTGGCCGATCATCTTCACCCGCTGCATCGTTTCAGGGCCGTTGCCGATCAGCGTGGCGCCCTTCACCGGCGCGGTGATCCTGCCGTCCTCGATCAGGTACGCCTCGGTCGCCGAGAACACGTACTTGCCGCTGGTGATGTCGACCTGGCCGCCGCCGAAGTTGACCGCGTACAGGCCCTTTTTGACCGAACGGATCATCTCTTCCGGATCGTGCTGGCCGGCCAGCATGTAGGTGTTGGTCATGCGCGGCATCGGCAGGTGCGCGAACGATTCGCGACGACCGTTGCCGGTCGGCGCCATGCCCATCAGGCGCGCGTTGAGCGTGTCCTGCATGTAGCCGACCAGGACACCGTCCTCGATCAGCGTGGTGCAATTGGTCGGCGTGCCTTCGTCGTCGACATTGAGCGAACCGCGCCGGCCCGGCAGCGTGCCGTCGTCGACGATGGTGACGCCCGGCGAGGCGACGCGCTGGCCCATGCGGCCGGCGTAGGTCGAGGTGCCCTTGCGGTTGAAGTCGCCTTCCAGGCCGTGGCCGACGGCTTCGTGCAGCAGCACACCGGGCCAGCCGCTGCCGAGCACCACCGGCATGATGCCGGCCGGCGCATCGATCGCTTCCAGGTTCACCAGGGCCTGGCGCAGCGCTTCGCGCGCGAGCTTTTCGGGCTTGTCGCCGTCGAGCAGCTCGGCATAGCTGTAGCGGCCGCCGCCGCCGGCGTAGCCGCTTTCGCGGCGGCCGTTGTGCTCGACGATCACCTGCACGTTCAGGCGCACCAGCGGACGCACGTCGGCGGCGAGCACGCCGTCGCTGCGCGCCACCAGGATCGTGTCGACACCGCCGGACAAGCTCACCATCACCTGCTGCACGCGCGGATCGGCGGCACGCAGCATGCGGTCGACGCGACGCAGCGCCTCGACCTTGGCTTCATTGGCGTAACCGTCGATCGGATCCTCGGGCACATAGAGCTCACGACCACCACCGCGCACCAGCGAATGCGGTGCCTGGGTCGAGCCGTCGCGGGCAATGGCACGCGCCGATTTCGATGCGGCCAGCAGCGCCTGCGTGTTGATCTCGTCGGAGTAGGCGAAGCCGGTCTTCTCGCCGCTGATCGCGCGCACGCCCACGCCCTGTTCGATCGAATGCGCACCGTCTTTGACGATGCCGTCCTCGACCGTCCAGCTCTCGCGGCGGGCATGCTGAAAATACAGGTCGCCAAAATCCACGCCCGGCCCAAGCAGGGTGCCGAACGTGCGTTCAAGGCCGCCGGCATCGAGCCCGGCGGGCACAAGCAGGCGGGATTCGGCGATCTGGATGGGAAGGGTCATCGGGTCGGGGCTCTGGGACTTGAGGCTTGGGAGGCGGGAATGCACCTATAAGCTGGACTAGATGCGGGCGACATGGCGCGCTTCCAAGGCAGGAAAGAATGCTCCGCCGTTGTCATCGGGGCTGAAACCTCTCCCACCGGCTCAACGAACGGCTGGAACCCGGGTCTGGGGCCGGCCCTGCTCGCTGCCGACTACTTCGACCTTGGGCTCCTTCCACGGCCCGGTGACGCGGTAGGTCCGCGAGGTTATCTGGCCCAGCGGCTTTTGCAGCACCGCGTTGGCGGCGGCACCGATCGCCGCGCCCACGGGGCCGGCGGCAATCGCACCGGCCACGGCCAGCAAGTTGCCCGCTTTGGGCCGCACTTCGATGACTTGATCGAAACTCTGCGCACGCAGGTTGGCGTTGCCACTGATGTTGATCTGCGCGGCCGGACCATCGATGGAAATGGCATCGCTATGGGCACTGCCGCCGCTGAAACGCACCTTGCCTCCTGCGCGGTTGAAGGCGAAACCCTTGGAGAAGAAATCGCGAAAATCCAGCATCAACCGGCGCGGCAGCTGCGCCAGGCTCAGCAGGCCCAACACACGGCCGGCGCCGGGCTCCACTTCAAGCAGGCGCCCGTCACGAATGTCGGCATCCAGCGTACCTTCCAGCGTTGCCAGATTGAAATCGCCGGGACTGCCGCGCCATCCTGCAGCAAAATGCATCGTGCCGGCACCACCGGCCAGTTGCTGGCTCATGCCGAAGCCGCCGAGCAAGGCGCCAAGATCCTTGCTGTCGATCCTCATGTCCATCTGCGTGCGCGCGGCGACACCGCGCCCGCTCCAGTCACCGCTGATATCGAGATTCTGGCCCGGGCTGCGCAAGCGCAGTTGCTCGAAGCGCATACCGTTGCCGGTCGGACGCGTGCGCAGATGGGCCTCGCCCAGGTGAGCATCGGCAACGCGCAACTCGGCGATGTCGATGGTCAACGGCGGAATCTTCGTTGGATTGAAACCATCGTTGCCGGCAACGACCGGCGCGCTCCCAGCCGGCGGCGCCGTTGCGGCGTCAGCCAATCTTGGCGCCCGCCAGTACACGCGCTCGAAACGTCCCGTGATGGGCGCACCCTCTCCCGCCGGAATCATCACCGCCCCCTGCAGCGCCGAACCTTCAACCTGCACTGCGGTGGCCCCCTGTGAGGCCGGCACCACCACCAGATGGGTATCGGTGAACGCACCACCGACCAGGTTGAGGCGTTGCGCGGTCACGTCGATGCGCTGCAACGCAAGCCCTCCGCCGCTGCCGCCATACATCATGGCCACCCAGTCGATCGCATCGAGCACTGGCGCCCGCCCCGTGGCCACCAGTCCTTGTGCGGGAGGCGCTTCGTCGACACGTGCGCTACCCAGTGCGATACGCACACCGGTCTGCGACTTCCCGGGGGCCACCTCACGGCTACGCGCGCGCACGGCAATCAGATTGCCAAGACTTACGCGGATGTCGTCGCTGCCCATCGGCAACGGTGCATCGATCGTTGCAGCCAGGGGGACGCCTGCCGGCTTGCGCAGCGGAGCCGGTAGGTTGAGCGCGGTACCGACGAGGTCGGACCGCAATTGCAGTGTCGTGGGCACGGCATGCCCCTTCGCCGCCTTGGCAATGTCGATACCCACCGTCCAGCGCGAACGACCATCGACATACGGTTTGAGCCAGGCCATCTCCGGCGCGCGGTCGAGCAGGCTGGCAATGGCCATGTCGGTATCGAGCCCGGCCTCCAACAGGTGCGACTTGTCACTGACGTACGGGTCGCCCGCGAGCAAGGTCAAGCGCCCTGACTGGCCATCGTGGCGCACGCGCAGATCCTTCGCACCGAAGCCGCCACGTGCGTACTCGGCGCGGCCATTGACCGCATCGAAAGCCAACTTCCAGCGCGGATCGGCGAGTTTGGCGTCCTTGAGCTCAACCGTACCGCCGATGGCTGTCTCCGTACCGGCCACCAATGGCATCTTCATATCGAAGCCGACTCGTGCCGCGCCACTGGCAACAACGTTATCAAGGGTATCGGCATGATCGTGTTGCAGCGGGCTGTCGCGCAGCAGTCCCACCAACTGGGCGGCATCGGCGCCGCCCTGGGCCTTGACCGTGAGCGCACCACCACCGTAATGGTCGATACCCGCATGCACCTGGTCGATGTCGACACCGGCCAACTTGCCGCGGCCCTCGACCGTAAAACCGTCGGCAATGAAGGCAAGGTTGGCATTGAGCCCCTCCACTGCCGGCCAACCGGGCTGGAACTTCACCACGGCATCTTCAAGTTGCGCCGCCGCCTCGAAACGGCCGTTATGGTCGCGAAACGGCCAGTCATCCAGATCGCCCGACACCACCGCGTGGCCGTTGCGCACATGACCACCCAGCAGTGCCGAGTCGAGCCACTCGATCAGGCGCGGCGACATCTTGTGGTGAATCCAGAAGCCCTGGGCAACCCGTACCTGGGCCGAGTCGATATCGGCGGCGATATCGATCCAGGGGCGTGAGCCATCGCCCTGCCAACGTAAGCCACCGCGTGCCTTCAGGCCAAAACCATCGCCCTTGATCGCAAGTGACGGCGTGCCAATATGCCAGCCTGCACCTTCACGCCAACCGCTGACCAGGCCCTGCAGGGCAACGGTATGTACGGCACGGAAACCACGCGGCCAATCAAATACCATCGGTGCCTTCTGGTCGAGCATGAAGCTGAAGCCATCGGCGTCGCCGTCGAATTCGCCTGCCAGCCCGTTCAGGCCCGGAGCGTTGCCGGCGGCTTTGAATCCGAATGAGGCAATGCGCGCATGCACACGCATCGGTCCATCACGTAGGCCGGCCACTTCGATCTGCTGCAGTGACGCCTGTGGCGCGGTGTCATACAGCCACTGGCGCAACCCCGGATCGAGGCGGTCACTGAGCGCGGCGGCGGCAAGCAGTGGGCCGGCATCGAGGCGATCGGCCGCCATCGCATAGCGGGCACCGCCGGCAACGGCCAGGCCGTCCAGTATCTGCACGCGGCCGCCACTGTCGATGCGCAGCTTGGGCGCATCCGCACGCCAGCCGCCATCGCCCTGGTGCCAGCGCGCCCGCATTTCGATGTGCGGAAACAACACGCGTGGCACCGAACCATTGGCCAGCGCCGCACCGCGTAAGCCGACACGATCAAGCGCTGCATCAACGATCACCTCGGTGATGCGGTGGCCGCGCAACTGCGCCCACGCTTCGGCACGGCCCTGTCCGGACTCGCTGCCCACACCGGCCAATTGCAGTAATGCCCCCCACGCGGCCAGATCGGCGCGACGCGTGCCCAGATAGGCCCGGCCATCGCCCCGCGTGCGGTCGAAATCGAACACGGCATCCAGCGGTGACATCGGGATGTCCGTCGCACTCACGCTTGGCCAAGCACGCACACCTGCACGCACGCGCGGGCCGTCAACGCGCAACCGCAGATCGATATGCGGAATTCGCACGTCAATGCCCAATTGCGGTGCCATGACCGTCAGCTTTCCGCCGATCACCTGCAATTCGCCCAGGCCTTCCAGCGCTGTCAGCGGATCGCGCACAGGTTGTTCCTGGCCCGGCAGGCCACGTACTTTCCAACGCGCATCGTCACCACGCTCCAAGGTCAGATCGAGGTCGTGCAGGCGCAGCTCCGAGAACGCATGTCCGGGAAGCAAACCGGCATAAAGCGACACCAGCATCTCGGTGTCGCCAACGGTGAATGCCTGCTCACCCGCGCCGACGCGCAGGTTGTCCAACCGCAGCAATGGCCCGCGTCGGGTCCAGCCAGTTTCCACCTTGTCGAACGACACCGGTCGGCCGGCACGCTCGGAGAGCCATGCGGCCACTCGTTTTGGGTTGCTCTCGGCCAGCGGCAGCAATTGGCTGGCGATCGCCAGCACCAGCGCAATCAGCACCAGCGCCAGCGCGGTGGCATAGACCAGGCCACGACGGACAATGCGCAGACGACGGCGCATGGAGATGTGCATCATGCGCCAGCCTGCCGGCAATGACGAAAAGGGGGAAAGGGAAACGAAAGGCCTCCCCCC
>WWPM01005456.1:0-11806 GCA_023279145.1 Glomeris maerens | reverse complement strand
CACTCTGGCGACCCAGACACAGATACGAATTGCCGATTACGCCCATTGATTACAAAAGTAATTTAGGTACATTAAAATTCCTTGTAGATATTTTGATAATGATTTAACGATAAACCTGCTATCGACTCACGAAGTTTACATACTACCTGTGATTATAATAAAATACACATTACTATGGTACTGGTATATCAAAAGAGAGAATAAACACTGGGCATGGCTAAATTTCAGCAAATGGCAGCCTGTCTGTGTAGATTACATTCTCCTGGCAAAAGAGTAAACGTTGCAGGACATTTCAAAATGGTGGCTGTGTTCAGGCGATCGCGCAAGTGTGCGAAATTTCCCTATACTTTTTGGCAAAAACCACTAATATCGAGGAGAACACATGCAGAAAACGCTATTTGTCCCCATTCGCTGCATTTTCAACACGTTTATACAATTGCAGTTATGTACGGTTGGGTTAACGTTTCAGTAAACACCAGTACTCATACTCATACCAGGAAGAAGTAAACGAAAAATTATGCTATGCTTCAATTGGCTAATTACTGTAGAGGCAATTGATTTCGCGAGCACTTAATTTCGCGAAAACAGACATGTAAGCAAGTTCGCGAGCCTTTGAATTCGCGATTTCAAAAATGTGGATATACCTGTATCATAAGATACTGCAGAGGCTGTATTTTTCGCGTGCCCTATAATTTCGCGATTTCTAACAACTCGCGAAAATCGCAAAAATTAAAGCCTCGTGAAAAATACAGCCTCTACAGTAATCGAAAGAGGGCGGGATAAACGAAATACTCTCCGCACATTGTTTCCTTCTCTCTTTGGTGATATTATAATTTGTTTCTGGAATTTTCTCAAATTCTTAGAGAATTGTACATTTTGTTAAATTATTACAGTTCCGCAATATTTATATTGTTACAGTTGCGAGGTGTTTCAGATTACAGTATCTGACAAGAACACTGCATGTTACTGCTGATTATAACCTCAAAATAATATTTGTATTTTGGGAACAATTCCATAAATATAACACTCGACAATGTTTAAGTTTAATTAGGCCAAACAATTATTCCATTGAATGCTGTTAAGCACAAACAAATAACTGGTTAAAACTATGTGCGTTCTTTTGTTGTTTGTAAAACCTGCTTATAGAGTTGATAATTAGAAAATGTAATCAGCAAATTTCCATATTGTGTTTTGGTTATCGCATGCGTCACATGCGAGTATTCATACTAGAGTCATATTTTAATGGTCCTGAAATCTTTTGACTTTTACCTCATCTGAGGTGAAAAGACAACCTTCAATGCAATTTTACCAAACAACAAAACACAAAATTGGTTTTATTAAAACTATAATGCATTATACTATAGCCTGAATAAATAGGAATGCTTATAGCATTCTACTGTTAGTTGCAACTAAATATGTGTAATCACTGCCCAGGTAAATACGAATAGTCTTTACAGGATATTTGTGCGTGTTTAGCAGAATTAAGGCACAGCAACCAGTATAGCCTTCAACTGCAGAAGATCACAAATGTTAATGTATTATTTTAAACCTGTGGTTGTTCACATCACCCACATAATTAATTATTTAGAAGCTGCTTTGCACTGAAACGCAAAGTTTCAACCGTGTTTGCATTGTAGAAATGTAAATGGTCAAAGATTTCTTACCTTTTGTTGAACGTCTCGCGTTTATTAAGGTTTGATCGCATGTATCACATGAGTTTCAGGTTTCAACTGGCAGAATGGAACTTATTTCCTCTTGTATACCTTCTTTCTTATCGCTTTACTGTTTGGTATTGACAATTCCCACGCCAATATGGTGCCGTATTCGAGTTATCTGTTTTCAGTGAGATACTACCAATGTTTGTATTTGTTAGCCAAATCCAGTTTGCCCTGCCAGATATCGTTCTCAGTAAAGCAAAGTATTTACTCTAGACGGAAAGTACCAGCAATCGCTCCCTTTAGGGAAATTTCCCCCTAGGAATACATGTGGTATTCAACCTCTGCATCTTTAGAGCGGGAATCTTTCCCGGTCAGCATTCCCGGACCTCATTCCGCCAGCTTAGGGATTAGGAAACAAACATTGATTCCTGGTCTGAATATTTTGGGGAGTTGTCTACGTCATCGTCTGCTTTTCCTGGCACTGGAAGATTTCATACACTTAAGATTTCCAGAGCAGAAAACCTTCCGTCGAGGATGAATACTATACTTTAGGCAGGTACACACTAGGCTAACGAAGGAGAACGAAGTGTTCAGAAGGGTGTCGTTCGGCTAATGAGTACGGGCGAAAGAATGTCGTCAGGCGAGTTTAGTCACTTTTGCTAAGCTTCGCTCGGGTGGCGGTACATCAAATGCAATTAAGGACGATCATTCGGCCAATCGTGTTCTGCCGGTTTTCAATGTGTACGGCGAGAGCGTTTATACTGCATTTCGAGTCATTTTTATTAATTAACCATTAAATTGTTATTATTATTATTAATCAACGCCATTTGCATTAATTAACGAATAGGGGAACAAAATGACTGTGAAAGAATTTGCTTGCTGTTTGTGGCCAAATAGGCGATTCCATTTGGCTGAACTGCTTCGCCTTCGTTCGCTTGCTGTGTACACGCACCTGTACTTGGCAATGATACATTTGTATCGCTAAGGCTGCTGACAACAAATAACCATTCAAATGCAACACAGTGTTCTAAATGTCATTTTACTAATTTCACGATAGCCTACAAGTTTAAAATTGCAACTAGCCATCTATCTTTAACAGTATTATTAAGACAATGAATGACAAGTGCAGGAACTTTCATGTAGTATTATGTTTATCAGACTAATATTTGTGTAACCTAGCTGCCTTGATTCACAAGCGGCAGTCAATCAAAGGTAATGATTTTTGAAATATAGACGACAACTTGGTGTTGCTATCTAAAACCAGCACTCCCATTCGTCACATGTCTAGTGCAAACCGTATTTTGATATTTCGCTAAAGTGATAACCTATCGCTTTGTTAAACATTGTTGTTTTCCGTCCTCCAATAATAGTAGTCCAACTGATTTCCCATAGACTTTGTAATACCATGTCTTCACAACATGCCAAAATTATTATAATTTCCCCATTTATGTTAAAGTATTATGTTAACAGGTTCACATCCTGATGTGCCCCAAGCGTTTTGCTAATTTAAATTCAGTTGAACGTCGTTTATCCGCACGTCAATCATCCGCAACGTCAATTATCCGCACACCTAAAACGCACTTTTCGCTCAGTAAAATTGTTGTTTTATACTGCGCTAACCATGACCTGGGCGAGTAGTGACCAAGTTAAACGAAATCGGAATGTTTAATCAATCGAGAAAAGAGGTAGTGTATCAATACTCAATAAAGGCGAGTGTTGAAGCGTGTTATGAGATCGAAAAGAGGACTGTTTATTATATCAAAGCCTGAAAATAAGAAATTTTGAGCTGTGCATTGACGTTAGATAGCGAAGAAGGGACTAAAAGATGTACTGGATGTACTGCACGTTTTTCTGCATTAAATAAACGCATGTGCAATTATTCGCAAAAATCGGTATCCGCATAACCCTTGGTCCCAATTAGTGCGGATAAACGACGTTCTACTGTAATGATTAAACGTTGTTCATGCCAAAATTTCAGAGAGACTACTGTAAGCGTTGGAAAATGACTAATCTAAATTGCATGCGACTAATATACGTAGATAGTCGAGTATCTTGCATACATATAATTACAGTTATAATATGGTAAGGGATCATCCATAAAATATGTTTGCTAAAATCGCAGAAATTTGGACCCCCCCCCCCCCCCCCCCCTTTCTAACAAAGTTGTCACACCCCCCAACCCCCTCCTGGGCGAACGTCACAGACGGGGTGAATTTGTAGCACCCTCCCCCATTTCAGGTAAAATTTGCAAAATAAAGTTAAGGCCCCATATAGTTAATTAATAGATTCCCGTCCCCGCGCGCACCGATTTTTTTCAAGCCAAAAAAAATTTTATTCATTAAAATACGGCTGAAAAAGCAAAAACACTTCTCCATGTCCGCGTTTTCACACAAAAACGCGACTGGATCGTATTATAAGCAAAACTATTGGAGATTTCGTGATGATGATCAGGGTTAGGGCTTCATGACGAGGTTTTAGCGCCACTTCGCGATCAAATTAAGTGCAAAGCAGGGAAGCACAAACTTGGATTGCAGTGCTTTTCAAAGGGGTCACGCAACCCACCGTTTGACCCCGTATCTTCAAAACGGTGCGAGTTATCACAAATGATAAGAGAACAAAATATGCTTAGAACAGTCCATTGCATCAGCCCTTGCATTTTTGCCGCATGTTTACGAGACACCCTGTATACGTATATAGATATGTATTTGTAACTTTTAAACCGTTTCCATAATATAAATGTTTTTTCGATAGTCTCACATTTCTTCCGATAGTTGGAAAATCGAGAATAGCTGTTTCAAATAGAAAATGTTTCAAAATTTCCCGTGATCCATCATAGCACAACAATCGCTTCCCATTTATTGAATAATATGGCATCAATGCACTGTATGGGATAAGTATATACAAAGCAACTTATTCGTACATAGACAATCATTTTTATATCGGTTACATTGATTGCATTGTTGCTTTAACGTGTTGCGCGGTTCATCATACTCAAAATCATTCGCTTAATTACATATCCGTACTGGTTATTTATCCAGTTATTTATCTATCTATACACTATCATAGAACTAAACAAATGTGTTGATATTTACCGATTTCTCTTCGTTTAGAGAAATAGATATACATCAAAATGGGTACAACTACTAGTAATTCGCGGTTACATTTGCGACTGATAGTTGCTTGTTGTCCATTTCCTTGTTGGGTCTTTTGTCTGTTTCCTCCATCAGTCACATCTTTTCGCTTCATCCACCTTTAGTGTCACAATTCGATTCTCATTTGTCAATTCATGGTCTTGTTCGGTATCAATGTCCCAAAGATCTTCAGAAGTCCAGCTCTGCCAGGCCCCATCTTGGGAAGTGTCACATTTTGGGTAGTTTTGTCCAGGTTGTCGTTTCATCAAATGCGTGGTATCACATTTGGTTTGCGTATTATCACAATGTCAATGCAACATATTTTCTCGTACAGTACGTATTTTGTTGCTTTTGTTATATCAGTAAATTGAGACAATTCTCGACATCATTTTTCTAATAAGTGTTTTCCTAAAAGAAATGCGTTCAATTGTGATATTTGAGTAACATTGATGCTGTCCTTATTTCCTTCTCAGTTCAACTTGAACGTTGACTGACAGTCGTATCCATTTCTTTCGTAATGAAACCACACGAGACACAGTAGTCTGGCATTTTATTGCTCATGACATTTGTTCTCTTCATGTGTGGTTTCTCAAGAGTCAACTTCACAAATGTTGTGTGAGTGTTTCCATGAATTACTCCGTATCACAAAGCATTTTATTAGGTTCTCGTTGTAATGTTCACTTATTGTCGGCTGTCTCAATTTACGTGTAATAAAAGCATATTCCCATTTTAAGAATCGTTTCAGTCGAGATGTTTTCCAGAATACAGTTGTTTGAATCACTTTTCGGTTTGCACGAAATAGATTTCTCGGACATAGTGTATGCAAAGGACAATCACATTTACAGTCACAGACGAGCAAATTTTGAAAATTGGCAATTGTGCTCTATTGATTGTTAAATCAATAGATTATTTTATGAAGGAAATAGTAACCAATTTTAGCCAAATGTAATCTTGTAATTAATAAATGTGATATATGCTGTGAATACTTTAAAATGATTTAATGTTCTTAAAATTCACACAATTTGTTTGTTAGTTTAAGTTAGGTACCTTGTTTCATTGTTCATGAAACCTGATAATAATAATTGTATAGCCTGCAGGTGATTTTCTACAACACATTAATTTAATTCGGAAAGTCATCATTAACCAACAAATTTATCTGTAACAACACTTTTAAGTTGGCTAATGTTGAATTTCGGAATAATTAAAGTGGTGGAATAGTTGCAATAACCAGCTAACAGTAAATATATAGTATAAAATTCATTTATTGGTGCGTTGGACCATTTGTAACTGTTTCAATTAGTTTAGTTTGCAGATTTTACAGAGATAACTTTTTTCGATTTCGTAATTAAGATAATTTAGGACCTTGTTCAGATTTTTGCATTAATGAATCGAATAAATCAATTATGTCTGGTCTGTCATTTTGCTTGGCGCAAACAAACAGTCTTCGTTTATCACGAACTGACAGGTCTTTGATATTAACACCTTTGGACAGGAGAAATTTAACTAAATCCAGATTGCCAGAATTTGTAGCCAAAATTATTACTGACTTATTACCTAGGTCAACGGCATTGATATTGGCGCCATGTTCCACAAGGTAGTTAAGCAGGTAATAATTCACACTTTTTTGAAGCGCTATATCATGAAGACAGTTTCTATTGTAATTATTCCGGAAATCTGCAATACCACTGTATTTATCCAAACGTTCGATATATCTTTGTGCAGATTCATGTGCTTCGTCCCAAATACTTTCATTTATTTGATGAAGACATGTCAAAATTTGCCTAACTTCTTTGCCACCCTTTTTGCTATGACAAAGTTGAAAGGATCCTCCATTTCGTAATATGAATAGCACAGAGTCAATATCATTTGCTGAGGCTGCATACTCCAGAAGTACATTACCATAGTCATCACGACAGTGTATTGCTCCTATAATGCAATCATTATTTTCCTTTTTCATTGATTTTAAACTCTCAACATTTAAATTTCCATTTTGAAAGATATTGAAAATTTTCTGAATTTTTTGCAGAAACTTTGCTGACTCTCCTGCAGCAATGTCAAAAGGGGTCTTGCCTTTTTTGCATTTGGGATTGAACTTGACATGATGCAACAGTAAAAACTTAACGACTTTAATTTGGTCATTTTTGACTGCATAGTGTAATGGTGTGTGGCCATTATTATCTGGCAGTCCGAAATATTCTAAATCGTTATAAGATTCTAGTTCGTCAATATCGCCAGTGTAAGCAGCCAGGTGAAATTCTGTTGCACCGTTTTCGTCGTAACCTTCTGCATATTTGCGAAAGTATTCCGCGATTTCATCCTTTGAAATTCTTCGAAAGATTGCATTTTGATTGGACAGCGATAATGACACATTTTGTATGGGATTATTCGCAGCATATTGGCCAGTGTTGGAAAAGCTATCGGTGACTGGATTACTTGTTGAAGTTGAAACGTTCTCCAGTGTGCTTTGCTGGTTGCTATTTTCTTGAGGTTTGTCATAACCTGAATGGCTTTTTATTCTTAAATATGGTTCTACTATGCTGTTAGCAATATCTAAAGGCATTTTTTTTTTATTGTTAATGGCTTTAACATCCGCGTTGTTTTCTACCAAATATTTCACTATTTCTAATGAACCAAAAGGAGCAGCCAAATGTAGTGCAGTATTGCCATCATTGTCACGTTTAAAGTTTCCTTCTAAATATTTTACAATGTTCAGGTTGTGACCCTGTACTGCATACTTCATGTATGAAATGTAATCATTTTTGTGACCTTGAGCTAGGACACATTTCAGAGTTTCCAAGTTACCTAACCTAGCAGCATCTTTTGCTAAGGTATTTGCCATGAGTTCGTCATTACGTTCCTGCATTAAGTATTTTGAAAATTTCAGATGGTCCTCATCACAAATTGTTCTCATTTGTCCTGGATATTTAGTAAAACTGTCAAGAATCTTAGATTTTTCTAAGTCACTTAAACGTCCACGTACAGCATGAAACACTTTTGTGTGTCCCATCCACAAAATGCCCGCTAGGATATCGATTACACTATCTTTTGGGACAAGTGACTTCAACATAAGTAGTCCTAATATAGGATCATCACGGTAAATAGAATCACCTAGTGAGGTTTCATATTCCAATATTTCCATTAGAGTTTCATCAGTCTGAGAACTTACATTCGCACCATGTGCAATTAACTTGCTGACAATCTCCCAATGTTTAGTTGCAATAGCATAATGCAAAGCTGCTTTACCCTCAATGTCCTCTGTGTTTATTAACGTAACAAGTTTTGAACTCAGCTGTTTTGGGCCTCGGAACAGACTGTCCCCAACTTCCATGTCAATGTGCAATGGTGAGGCGAAAATGTTGTCGCAGATGTTGATATCTGCCGTGTAGTTTAATATATGTTCCACAACTGCTACATGTTTGTTCATAACAGCATAGTGCAACGCTGTTTTGCCAAGTAAATCCTGAGCAATAGCATCGTATCCACTGTCCAATAGCACTTTTACTACATTTAAATGACCTTCCCATGCCGCTATATGCAATGGTGTCCTTCCAAATTTATCACAATTCTGTCTGTTTGTTGTGTCTTTCATTAACAAGATTATTTCTTTCATATTATTTTGCAATGCGGCAATGTTAACTGGGAAATCTTTGTTTGGTTCGATTGACATGAGGTTGATGAAATTGTGAATTACAACGTTGCCTTTTTGAAAAACATTTCTGTTTAGGAATTTGGCCGCTCTGTCGTACTTTATGGGGTTAATTTCCTTTTTTCTGACATATCTAAAGAGCAACTTTGCCACAAAATATTCTGCAAATGTTCTGTGAAGAAAGTAAGGATTGCCTTTAACCCCTATGGACTGTATTATTCCCACTGACTTCAAAATATCATCTTCTTCTCTGGACGGCCTCTTAGGTTTAATTACATCATTTTCAGGGAATAGAAAATTCAACGCTAACGTTTCGTGGTTTTTGTCAAAGCTCGTGAATATTGGCAATTTTAATGATTTGTTCAAATTGAGGCGATTTTTGTCCTTCATATAGATTTTATATTTTTCTTTGATGAATTTCCCATAAACATACAGGACATTAACGTGACTAAAGTTCAGAAGGTGATCATCATCGCTGTTCATGTAATTGATGTAGTCTTTCCTTAGTCCTTCTGCTAATAATCGCAATTGCAAAGGGACACCCAATATCTGAACAAGTTTTTCACCCAAGATATTTGACGCTTTGGCAAGCAAGGAAGACGAATATTTCTCAGTTCTTTCTTTAATGTTATCATGCTTCAGGAAAGGGCTTAGGCGGATTATCCAAGAACTATTCAGAAATTCCGATCTTTTTCTATTGCTAAGTTCTTGAAATTCTGTAAGAAATGGTGCCAACTCATTTTCTTGAGTGTCAATAGCGTGTTTTCTTGTGGTCACCCATAGTTTCGCAGGAGTGTGGTCTTTGATAAATTGCAGAAATTGAAGTATTTGTTCTTGTCTTTCCTTGCTGATTTCATCAAAGCCATCAAACAGAAACAGAATTGGCCAAGTGTTTGGATAACCCAGAGTCAATTTATGTTTCATCAACAGCTTGGCCCAGTCATTTGTTAACCCTGTGCTTACTACTTTCGATACAAAGTTATAAACCTTTTCCGTAGTCAGCTCAGATTCTTTTATCGAGTCAAATGCATGCTCACTGCAATCTTGGAAGTTGATGCGAATAACCCAGTTCTTATTATTAAGCATTTGTTGGGATACACTAGTTAAGCTTGTCGTCTTTCCCATTCCTGGCTCATCCGCGATGATAACAACCTTATCTTGTAATTTAATCATTTCATCTTCCATGTGTAGCTCTTGTTTACACTTGGCTTTGTCAAAAAAAGCTCGCAGTTGCGAAATTTTTCCCCTAGTCTCTTTCCATATCAACTGTTCATTATTACTCTCTTCAATTTCAAGACAATGAGTGGTTTGTATTACAGGTTCAGTTGTTTTCATTTTGACTCCATCACCGAAAAATCTAATTTTTTGAATATCACAATTTTTATGAAAAAGACTTTTTCTTTGTCTGATCACGTCCATTACTTTCATCTGGTCTTGAGGATCACTAAAAATAAACACATGTGGGTTTGATTCTTCAATGAACAGATCCAATTCAAACACAGGATTCCCAATTGGGTCTTTTGGCCGAGGATCATTGGATTTATGCCATTTGAATTTATTACCGTCGGTAATTTCAAGCCAGTGCACACTATTGTTCTTTCCTTTCATACTTTCATAAACAGTGCTTGCATCCTGTGAATCTTCCTGGAATAGGATTGTTTTATTGGAGCAATGCGTGTTAAAGTGCGAAATACACCTTTCCTCTAGATGATGAACAAGTTTTTCAACTTTCTTCCGATCTGCTGTAGAGCTGAACATAAGCATTTCTTTGTCATTATTCTGGAAAAGTATGTCTGGTTTCAAAACACATTTGTAATGTCTGAAATCCCTTTTGATGTAAAAATGAGGGTAGAAAACCTGTTGGAGATGAAGTGATTCCAAGTTAACAGCCGCCACCCAATATACAGTTTTCTCGCAGTATTTTGCGCACATCTGTTTGAATTCTTTCAAATCAAAGGTGCTATTTTCGCGTGGAATAATAATTGTTCCATCTTTAATTCTCGCAATTACATCTTCATTCCCTAGGAATTTTACTAACAATTCAACATTTGGTTCTTTCATCCCACTGATTACAATCATGGTATCAACTTCTGGTTGCTCGATCATCTTGACTAAATTCTCTCTTGGTATTTGTTTATAAAAACTCGTGAATGCTGCCTCTGACTCACTTAGTCGCAGTGGTGCATTGTCGATGACCATGTTAGTGTTGTTAATCAGATTAATTAGCAATTTCGAAGTAATCTCCTTATTAAATTGGTCATTGCACTCGGGGATTAGTTTATTAATTGCGACTGGCTTTCCTTGAAATGTTATCTCTTTGCTCAATAGCAGCTCCTGGGATTCACTCGTGAGATGGTTCAAATTGATATCATCTGATATCTTTTGCAAGTATGTGACGTTGCAATCAAAATGTGTTGCATCGCCAATTTCTGTGATGAGAACGATGTATTTACCTGTGCTTTTCTCTACGATTTTGAACACGCGATCATAAAATGAACGAACATTTTCTTCATTCACCCACTTAGCCCTATCGAGTAGTTCCCTATTACTTTCTATCACCAAGAAATAAGGCACTTCTTTTTCGCTTTCGAAAACTCGCAGAACATGATCTCGAATGTTGAGGAGGTAATGCACCGGCATGTAAATGTAGCTTTTTTCTTTATACGCCCTGTCTAGTGCTTGACATACTTTCGCACTGCTTAATATACTGCTACCATTTTCGGCTACAATATTAAGCACCTTTTGCTTGAGAATATTTTTTTCCATTAGTCTGTCCAGTATTGTGTCTTTAAATTGCAGTTTAACAATGTCAAATCCCTTTTCACCAATATATTGAAATTTTTTCAAGTGGATCTGTGATAAGTTAGTTAGTGCATCTTCTACAAATTTTGTGTTATTTGTTAGGTAAATGTTTTCACAATTCTGTGATGATGTAGTGTCCTTTTTTGGGTAGCTGTTTTCGCATTTCCGCCATGATTCAACTTTAGATTTTACTCTCTCAAATATTGCCTCTCTCTCCTCACCGATTAATGTCGATATCTCTGGCATTTCAGCTATAATCATTTCATCCAAACCTTCCTCAGCCTTCTGCCCTAGCACAAATTCCAACTTATTGAGAAACTCTTTGACTTCGGCTTCCGTAACAACTTCATCAGGCACAGGAAGAGAAAGATTGGGGAAACTGTCAATTTGAAAGCGTATTTGCATTACATCTAAATCTTCTATGACAGTGGTTTTCTGCTTCAATTTGGCTTTCAGATCGTTCATAAATCCCCTAGCTTCTAAAAGTTCACTCTCACAGAACCTCACAATGTTTTTGCTGCCTTCTTCCTCAACCCCCACAAGGACATGATTGGCTAATTTGTTAATAT
>WWPM01005455.1:0-12672 GCA_023279145.1 Glomeris maerens | reverse complement strand
CGACTTTTTTGAGGAAAAACGAAATTTTTGAGGAAAAACGACATTTTTGAGGAAAAACGACTTTTTTGAGGAAAAACGACATTTTTGAGGAAAATCGACTTTTTCGAGGAAATCGACTTTTTTGAGGAAATACGACATTTTTGAGGAAAAACGAAATTTTTGAGGAAAAACGAATATTTTGAGGAAAAACGACATTTTTGAGGAAAAACGACTTTTTTTGAGGAAAAACTTAATTTTTTGCGATAATCGACTTTTTTGAGGAAAAACGAAATTTTTTATGAAAAACGAAATTTTTGAGGAAAAACGACTTTTTTGAGGAAAAACGACATTTTTGAGGAAAATCGACTTTTTCGAGGAAATCGACTTTTTTGAGGAAAATCGACTTTTTTGAGAAAATAAAAGTCCCTTTATCTAAACTGGATTATACTCAAATAACACAAGTAATTTCATTGATTTTAATTCAGCAGATGAATTGGAATATTAACAGCCAAGAAACATGTCACACTAAATTTAGTATCAAACGAGAGAATTTATACTTTTTTAAAATTACCACACATATATGTAGGCATATATCTGAAACAGAATGAAACGACTTCCTGCTTAACAATAAATAACTATTCAAACCAGTCAAATTTCACGATCAGAGCACAGCACGTAATTAATATAAGAAAAATCTACGACATTATAATTGTTTACGATTCATGCAAATTTATATCTACTGCATGTTCAGACTAGTTGCGTCAAATAATTATCAATTAAACCAGCACAGATAACTCTAGAAGGAGGACATCGTTTGCACACATATAGCATTTAAAATTCTTGACTTCATTAAACACGCATTTAAGGTGGAATTGTACATTGTCAACAGCATTTTCAAATTGAAGCATATTGATTGGAATGTGCTGCAGATTTTTTGCATTGATATATCATTTCCGGTTCCTGCTAATGAATCTTTCCTGTTGATTCTTTACACATCAGAAATTAGTAAATATATGTTACGGTTGAAAAAGTGGAGTTGCAAAACTCTTAATTGCTCCCATTCATGGAATAGTCTTCTTAGAATTGATCCAAGGACTGCAACATGTATACTAAAACTGGAAAACAAATATCATTATACAGAATGGTCGAGTAATTCTTTTAAAAGCAATTACATTTTTACTGAAAGGTCGACATTGAAAGTTGTGAGCGCTTACCATTCCAATCCTGAAACTGTTCGTCATCCCATTAAGAGTAGGAAACAGATTGGAAAAAGAACACAACAGTTAAATTATAACCAAATTTAAAATCATTCTTCGTAAAAGTACACTGATACGTCAGCTGCCGAATTCAGCAAAATGTACACCTTCCTAATAACAACACGCTCGAGTACAACATGCAGACCAAACTAAACCTCAAATCACATTTGCTAAAAGGAAAGGAGAAATATAATGCATTGATTTCTTTTTGATATAAAATAAAATATTTAATTGTTAATTAGGAACATGGGAATTTTGGAAGCAATCAAGAAAGGAAACAGGCCAATCTTCAACAAAGTGTCTCTTGGCGAGAGCTGCAAAAAACAACACCAACATTCTCATAACAGCCACTAAAGAAAAGTGTTAAAACAATTTAAATACTAGTTGCAAACAGTGCAAATGATTTTCGCATGCACCAATATGCATAAATGATAATAAACAGCAAATGCAATTCATACCTGACTGTAGCAACGCAAACGTTTTCGTCCGTCGAAGGTGACCGTGATGAGCACGCCAGAGGTCTCAACTTGAAAATGCAAAAAAATAAAGTCAATTAACATTATCTTTACTAAAAACATTTGCACAAATGTTGATTAGCTGCTTACACGATCCGTTTGTGATGCCGCGTTACTGACGTCCTTTTCAGTTTGTATTGGCAAGCTGAACATTTTCTGTGAAATGAAAATAAGATATATGATATTGCTGCAGATTACAGAAATATTATGCACTATTCTGTAAGTACTATTTATACATTAATCACTTCACACACCAGCTGTTGCTGAAGAAGTTTAATGGACTTGTCCTTTTCCTTGAGTTGCTGCTGCAGTAAGATTATCTGTCTTTTCAGATCAGCCTTTTCCTAGAGTGGAAAATACTGTGAAGTACATATCTTAATTCCGTTGATAATGAGACTTGAGCAAGCATAATACCTGCTCTGATTCGACTAAACTTGCACGGTCAGCAGCGTTCACGGCCAATTTAGCTTTTATCGCAGAGCCGTCTGGCAACTCGCTGTTGGCCAAATTCAGGAAAAGTCCGTTCTGAAATTTCAAAGTCAGTGAAGTGAACCTTTAGTGTATTCCAGGACGAGAACAGGGTTTATCGTATAATTAATTATTTACCTTCATAGAAGTCAGTTCAAATGGGTTCAGCGTTTCAGCCTTCAGAAAAATAATGCAAGACATGTTTCAGAATCATTTTCAAGACGCATTTCATAATTGTGGCGCACATTAGAGAATTTGAACAACATACTTTTTTACTAATGAAAATCTTCACAGAAAATATAGAAAAATTACAATAAGAGAACAAATCATAGGGAAAATATTTCACATGTTGTTTGCAATGAGTGCCAATTTTATAAAATTATTTCTGTAAAAAAACAAACAATATTTTAAAATGTACTAATTATGTAAATCACTTATATTATGCAATTTCCGAAAATGATTTATGGATTGAATGGCTCACAAGCAATTGCAATTAAATCTTACAGTAATAATTACATATTTATAAATTTGAATTTCCATCAATATTTTAAACGAATATAAAACATTAATTTCTCTCACGAACATAGTCTTACCGTTGAATTCTGATCGAAGCAATGGACACCAACCAACCAAGCAATCATGCAAAATAATCGAAACAAAAACCATTAGAAAACAGATTGTCATGCAATACCAATCAAGCTGTGCATTGCTCGTGAAAGTGAATCGCAAACAGAGCATGCATACGTACGTCCGCAAGGAATACAACATATGTACACACCTCGTGAAGCACTTTCTCTAACTTGACTAGGGATAGCTTGATATCGGCCAATTCAAGACACATGGCATCCAACTGCTCTAGCTGAACACCATCTACATGTTTTGCATCCAAATCTGGTGTAGAAGTGACCGATCTGCGGCCAGCATGATCTGCAGACGACACACCGACTGGATCCTTTGCCGTTCCGATCCTTGGACTCGATTCCAACCTTTAAAACAATTCAAAGTGTGTTTGTATGATAAAGTTAAACAAATAATCACATTGCTTATAATGTATCGCAAATTAATATGTGCATGCTGTTAAGTGGCACGTGACAGAAATGAACCGTGAACTTCGCAAGTTGCAATCTTTTGCCGCATCGAACTATTAAACTTCCTCAATTGGCAATTCCTATTATGCGCATTTAACCTGGAAACTGGATCAGCAACTTGCATTGTCAAAATTGTGTTTCTGCGCAGAATAGTTTCTTCGCAGTCATTCAACCGTAACAACTTGTTACAGAGCTAAACACGAAACTGGGAAATTGGCATTCGAAAGAGTAAATTAATCACAAATTCCAACCGTATATTAAATAACAGAACAAACACTACATTTGGAACATTAATTTCCTGAAAACTATAAATTCAAATCTATTCATTTAAAAAGTAACAACTGCATGAAAAATATGAAAATAACATTAGCTATAGTTTCAAGAACAATTAGAGAAATAACAAGTAAGCAGGATACAATTTTAGGAGCAATTATCGTAGAAAAAACAAAAATTAGCAAATACAAAACCATCAAACTAAACACGATGATCGTACAGCAGATTTTTAAAAATCCATAATGACAGAGAAGACATGAACTTTTAAAACATGTCTAATAATTACACAGCAACTCAGAATGAACATCGCAACAAGAGTTTCTCAGGTCAATCTTGAACAGTAAACACGTAGGAATTGGAGCACAAACTCATTGAACTCCGTTACAAACCCAATATATAATAACCAAACCAGAACCAGAAGTATACAAACATATGTCTCACTCTGAAAAGTGTACAATTTCAAAATGACGCAAATGTATACCTGGTAACGGCTGAAAGAACTTTCGCGTTGGCAATTTCTCCGAGGAAGCCGCGGTTACCTTGCGGTTTCAACACGAAACACATTTGTTTGCGGAGTGTACGTGGACTTGGTGCCAGCAAAATCAGCAACCGATACTCACAAACACATGGGGGAGAAAAAACGAAATGCCGGAAAGAAAACAAAACTGGACAAACAGGAATTTCTAAGCCGGTTTAGGCATTGTGTAGTAGGAGTTGACGTATAGGTAGAATTCCCAACTCGGATATCATGCGCATGCTGAAGACATAACCGGGCTTCTTTTGCGGTACGTTGCACCTCCACTTGTGGCACAACTAGTTTCCGACTCCAACTTCGGGTCACGCCAATTTTTTCCACCAGAAGAGATAAGACCAAAAAATTTCGAAAGAATAAAAAAAAAAAAAACTCAAAGCGAAAAACCAAGGATGAAAGTGATGCGTGGTACCACAGCTGCTTCGCTCAATAATGATATGCTAGCTGTGAAAGCACCTGGTGTACCTACAGGAAACCTGCCAAAAAACCCCCACCTACACACTGTATATCATGTGTACACACCACCCACTCACCACCACATACTCTCAAAGAACAGTATTCACTATTAAATTTTCCCTTAAAAGCGACTTGTCATGCAGCTGCCAATCAAATGGAAAAAGCTGAAAAACTGCATGGATAATGGAGGCTAGGCTGAATTCCTTTCCGCTTGCTTCAAACAGAAGATAAGAGTACATTATATCAAATATGCATACAATACCACTACTCATGAAACCTTAATTCACAAAAATCATTGTGTCAAACACATATAATATAGTGCAATTACACATTTCTATTTCTGAAATAAAAAAAAACATCAATTAAAGTCGAAAGTTAATCATATGCATACTGAGTTGTCATTGTTGCTTTCAAACAAAGCAACTCCTTCAAATCATTTATTCAATTTCTGACATTGTGCATTAACTGAATGCAAATTTCGTCAGAAATACATGTGATCATTCGATCGCAACAGAAATATTGAACATTATGCTTTTGGTTTATGGTAATCTTCAAGTTTTAAATCAAGGTATGCAATTCAATTTCGTTGCAGACAAAGAGTCAATTCAAATAAATTTCTCTGAACTTAACTACTATTACAATTTCCAACTGTAGTAGTAGTACCAACAAGAGAATAAAACTATGCCCCGCCCATTATTCGTCGTGAGATCGCTTCCACCAATAGGAATCGATGAGTTGCTTTTCGCTTAGTTTTGCCTGTTCTTCTGAACAAGTCGCCAAAAAATCATCCACTCACCTCTAAATCACCAATCGTCACCATTTCATAAAACCACCCACCCACCTTCACATGTGACGTCACCATTATCACAACTACAAATGCAACATTATTACTGTAGGCCTATATACAAATTTATTGAATCTGTCTTTGAATAAAGTGGATCGCCGCTCCAGTATTCATGTTGCAGTGCTTGAAAACCAAGATATCTCACCAGGAATACCCAATCGAGCATTCCTCGATTCCTATTGGCCGTAAGGGGGCGGGGCATAGTTTTATTCTGTTGTTGGTAATGGTACTACTATAATATCTCCTATTTTCCCTGCCTGTGTGTTTGGCCACTGTGTAAAAAAAATAGCCCAAACAAAACAATAAAGAAATTGTATCACATTTCGGAATGTAATGAAACATTTCTAGAGAAAATCGATAACCGTGTTACAACTGTATCTAAATTTGAATTTTCAGCTAATCCCCAAGCAACTACATAAATTCTTTCAGCTGTGTTAATACACAATACACAATAGAAAGTTTAGGTCACATGTCTACGCGACAAGTAACACAAACCAGCTTTGAACAAATGTGTTGGGTACTTCGTGAATCTAACCTGCATTTGGTTTGAGTGCATTTGTGGGTTTGCATTGTTTGTGCAAACACATACATGGTGTATCAGTTCCGCCAACCAATTTACAATCGAGCGTCCCACTAACTTAATTGCCATTGTAATTATTTGTGTTACAACGAAGTTGAAGCGAAATAAATTTACACGCAACCACAAATGTCACTAAATATTCAAGCAAGTTTGACATTTTCTTACCCTTGATTCGTGCCTCGCCTCGCTGTGTCGGTGACATCATCTTTCCAACAGATTCTACGATCATAAGAACGTAGAATTAGAATATGGCAATTTCATAATTCCAAAATTAAATCCAACTTCAATAAATAATGTCAATATTGGACTCACAATTGACTATATATTGCAATATTTTTAAATTAATTCTTACGTCATTCGAGCATTAATCAAGTTTAGCAGTGCTCAGTGAGACAACATTAATTTCCCACATGGTCTGACTTCATATCCTGTTTCAATTTAACAACAATCCTCACAAAATACCGATTTCTTTAAACACAATCTTTGATACTCGGAAGAATGAACTGATTTCACTCTGTGTAAAAAATGAAGTATAGAATTCAGAATAATGCCAAGGGCTTGCATTTTGGATCCCGGTTATTTGTGTCGAAGGTTAAGCCCTCGACATAAAACACGAACAACAATAACGTGTGAAACAAAAGGTGTGTTCCTTGCTATACCTGTCTCGAGTCAATTCGCCAGTATTTTCGTCTGCATTCTCAAAATCTAAGATGAGATCATCGGAATCGAGACTTGAACACGGCGACAAGGTGCCACCCGAACAAGACCTTTGTCGGCTCGATTTGTCCTTCGCTTTCACCGCGTACTTTCCTCCACCTTGAAAACCAAACGCGATACATTAGTTTACCATTCAACAATTTGCCAAAACTCGGGCCAAATTTGCGAATCTCACCGAAATCGCTTTCAGGTCGAGAATCTTCGGCCGCGCTCACCGATCCGCTCCAATCCAACAAGTTACTCGTGTAATGGTCATTGTAATTTCCCGTATTGCACGCGATCAAATCGGGTTGATCAGCAATCTCGTCGTCAATCAAGAAGCATTCCCTTTCCGATGGTGGACTGAAAGGACCCGAATCCTTCAAAGAACTTTCCTGGCTGTCGCTGGTCATTTTGCTGTTGGACTTGGACGGCGACGGCGTACAAGATTGCGCGGCAACTTCTTTCCGAACCTGACTATCTTCTATGATGGTGACATCGTTGTCTCCGTAAGATATCTCATCATCTTCCGCCAACATGACCGTCGCCTTCTGGACAGTTGCGCGATCTCTGGCCACCACCGGCTTCTGAATGGTGGCCGTCATGAACTGCTTGAAATCTTTGGCCAAAACCTTATCCCTGCCGATGGCGAAGATATTGTTGCAGGTTGGTGCCGCGGTTGCTACTCGGGCAGGAATTGCGGAAGACCTTACGGGCCTTATGCAGCCGGGTCTCGTCGGTTCACGAGGTTTCGGTTTCTGGAAGACCACAGGCAACTTTCTTGGGCGAACGATGTTACTCTTGTTCGGAGACGATTTCGCGTCTTCTTCGGCTATCTGTTCCACGTCAGCCAAGGTTTCCGAGTCTCCGTCACCTTCGCGGCCGCTTCTTTCGCTTACGTTGCTGTTTCCCAGGCCAGAATCCACCTCGTCTAACTCGGCTGAAATCTGCATCGGTTCGGATTCAACGTGTCCATTGCTGTTTTGGAGGGCAAATCAAATACAATTCAGTGAATAGTGTTCTTCTTTTTTCTCACAACAAGTGCATGCAGCGATTTCACATTTTCCTATATATAGAAATCTTGTTTCTAAAAGTTCCCACATTTATCGTTTTTTTCTCGAGTCGGACAATTCGTGAGAAAAACGAAGGGAAAATAATCAATAATATATATAGGCAACACACCATTTTTCTTGTGTTTTTGTTTTTGTTTTTTTGCCCACTTGGTTTTTAATGGCTTCCGTTTCGGAAACTAATCAACCAAGCAAACAATTGCGTCCAGGGTTCGCACAACCTTATAGTTCCCTATAACAGTCCTCAGACTTTGTAAGCACAGAATCATTTCTAGAACTCAAAATTCTATTACGTATATATAATACGGTTCATTTCATTAGAAATATGCATCAAATAAAGATTCAGCGTATACCTTACAATCTTTGGTGAGTATACGATGACCTGTTCAAGTTTTGGCAGTCCAGCTACCTGAGTTGTCACAACTGTCGGCTGCTTTCTGTGTTCTTCGCAATGCAAGTTCTTCTTATTAGTCACCCCTCTGTTTCCGTTCTTCGCATCCAATGAAGATGCTGAGCTCGTTGTTTTCTTCCTATTCCACGCATTTCTCAACTCCGGGCTGTCTTGCCTCGTGTGTACCGACCTGTTCCACGGTATAGGGGACCCCGTTCCTACTCCCGCTCTCGCCGGCCCAAAAGCCTTCTTCGCTGCTGCTTCTTGCCGAAAACCAATCCCAGTCCTCCTAGAAACTTCATTACAATTATCATCGGACGAGTTGTTGACCGAAGCTACACTTTCCAGGCTTCCCGTTGCAGCCGGCATAGCGGTCGTCTTAAAGCCGAACCTGGACGCGGCAGCTGAAGATTTCACTCTACTGCTGGCTGTCGAGTAAGTGCTGCAGGAGGAAGAAGAAGAAGATGCACGTTTGGTATTACTGGGAAACGTGGGCAGGGAGGAGGAAGAAGCACGGTTGACGTTGGCCGCAATGTAGTTCTCGTGTTTGCAGACCAATTCCGGGGTTGTCTTCTTGGATGGGTGCAGAGCGAAGCCGAAGTTGTTGCGAGATGGGCCTGGGCTTGGAGCTGGAGCGGCACTGGAAATGGTCAGCTTATTATCCTTGTAGGGCACAGGGTCCTTGCGGCCACCAGGGCCTATGGCTGCGGCCATGTCGACGGTGGTGTAGGCGTAAGTTCGCCCTCCGTCACCCTTACAGGAGTAGCATGAGCCCATCAACTCAACTCACGAGCACATCATCTCAAAGCATAAATCAAAACTGCAAACAGAATAGCGAAACACCAAATCGCGTAAAACACATCAAAATCAAAAGCAACATGCACAAAATGCCAATCGAAATATACGTGCAAAAAATACGGGCATGGTAGAAAAATCAATAGCTTTTTGGCACAGTGTTTGAAAACCTTTTTACGAAATGTATACTGCAGTTGTGCTCAGTGATTCCAGAAGTAAAACATAGCGAATCCATTAAATAAATTTCCACGTGTTTTTCAATGGCAGTGCCCATTTTTAATTTGACAATAAATATTCGCTCACCTTCAAGGGTCAAAATTGAGAATTCATCAAATTCCCGCTCGAAGTTTTAAAAATTTAAAATGATTATAAATTCTCTGAGTTTTCAAATTTTCACATAAATTGAATTTATTTGTTACTATATACAGTATTTAAACCCTGAATTGAATAGGCGTAATGCACTTTCGCCCTACAATATTGTCTGTTATAAATTTACTAGAAATGTTGATGAAAAACATAAAATTAAAAACGCCCAACTTGGCCTGACGCAATTTCATTCCCTTGGATTCCTATAGTACTTTGGTTTTGTATATACGTAGTGTTTAAAATCACATTTTACATTTTCCACACAACGGAAACTATTTTTTCACGACCAACAATTACAATTTGCAATGTCATCATTGCTTTAAAGTTCCATGAGTATAAATTATGCAGCTAAATGCAGTATTTCATGACAGTTTTCAGTAAATTCTCTGAAGAATTCAAACTTTTCACATCATAATAACAGCGAATTTGGATTTTATAACTAGTGCACCTCGCTCATTAAATACGTAATGTTTATTCAGTTGTATAATACAAAATATTGGTTTTACTTCAAGATCTGGTTTATTTGTTTGTAAATTGGGGTTTACAGGGCAGTAGAATAATTGTTTTCAAACATTAAAAAAACAGTATATTTTGTATATTTACCTGACTTACTTCCCACGCTTATATTGGATTTCCCCCTTCAAGAAATTAACTGACAAGATTAAATTCAGGGGTATCGAGGTGCGGTTTGACATTGAACGTACAAAATCTAATTTACAGATATACATCCTACGCAAAATCTTGCAACCAATGATATCATAGTTTCAAAAAAGCAACTATATTCTAGACAAAACATAAAATGTGACTGATCCCAATTTAATTGGGTCTAAATTAAATAATGCTGTAATTACATCACTTCTTTGTAAATTGGTGTGAATTGTGCCACGGGAATTATAAATATGAAGAATATAAATTGAGATTTCCTTTTACATTGTTTGTCCAGACTTTTTCCCACATTTCAGGCCAATTGACCTTTTTAGTGACCATGATCTAAAAATGCCGGATGATGAATTACGAAATTATTATCTATGAATTTCTGTTGATTGTGCTAAGCGAGAGAAAAAATATGTTAAACAATAAAAATGAAATCTCATTTCCTGCATAGATGTATATGAATATGATGACATCAAAAATTTCCCTGAAATACCAATACCAAATGAATTGAAAGTATATGTTGATGTCACTTTTCCGGGTGTAAAATTAAAATTAGTAAGCAGCAAACTAGGGAAAAAATGTTTTGCATTAAAAACAAACATTAACAACCACATTCAATTGCAATCTGTATTCTGTCATTCTCACTTCAAGCAAACATTCAACGTCAATACATATCACAAAAAAACCAACCAAGAGGAACCGAGTCATACTGTACAGAAAATGATAAACAGCAAGCGGCAAACTGCGACACCAGGCGTGTTCAAAAATGGTGTTGAAAATGAAATTTCACTACCTTTGCAATGACGACTGTTGGAAAACACACTTGGAGCTTTCTGTTACAAGATGACACAAGCAAATCGCGATTCAGATGAATAAGAAGATGCAGATCTACGGAGAAATCTGACGAAACTGACGATGAGTATGTTGGACTGAGCGGCCATTTTTCAACGCGAAATCGATTCAGATTCAACCGTCGATTACGTCACGTGACGCCTACATGACGTCATCCCGTATTTGTATTTGAGTAGTGCCTCTTTTTGGGTGGAGCCAGAATATGATTGCCTTGGAAAATTGCACTGGAAGTGGAACAGCGTTTTTCCATCCAAAAACCTGTGTCACAACCGCTGAGGAAGACCGCACAAAACTACCAATTCAAAGAATTGCAATTTTCAACAGGAACTGTTTATTGCGATTGGAGTGAGCAGTTTTAAATTCGCAATGCGATCCGCACCCGCAACCCGCATGCAATGCATTATATAGCACACACTATTTATATTTACATGAAAAGAAAGGATGGATATGTGGTTGTTAACTTTGAAGCAGTAGTCAATGTGGTAATTCTGGAAAACTATTCTGGAATGGGACATATTTAATTGGTACATTTATTTCGAATTTCTACTGGAAATGCTTACATAATATATAGTACCCTGTCAGCAGCTTCTCTGCCTGACATCCAAGCCAGCCAGTGAAGCACAATGAGCCTGTCAAATTGGGACAATGGTGCTAACTACAGCGGTTTATTAAAACATTTACTACGAATGACCTTGAATATGCGCTACACATATGATACATGAGATATGATTTTTGGGTTGCCCCACCACAATTACCTTTAGTACCATTTCAAAACAAACATTAACGATAACTCTGGCCGTTTTCAAGTAGTATTTTATAGAGAAACAGACTTTTGTCACACCATGTATACAGGAGCACAATGATGCACACATTGAACCACGTCGACAGATCATTGCATTTTTTTTTCGACAATTATACTACTGTTTTCTCTAGCATATATAGGGTGTCTCAACGTGGTAAAACTTGCAGGGTGTCTTCCCTGCATGAAAACAAGACACAAAGTTCCTATAAACCCATGTCCCCAGACTTTTCTTTCACCCTGTATGATTACCAACACCCATCAAGGACCAAAATATTCAAATTTCACAAACATACTTTTATTTTAACATCAGTTTTGTGTATTAATAGAGTCCAATTTAATGAATTCTTTCTCATTCACATGTTCTATTTCAGTTCATAGATTATATATTATAATTTTATATAAGTTGTCAGCTTATGCCTAATACTGATACGTACCGATACATTATTCGATATATCATTTTAGTTGATACACATCACAGTCAATATGAGAGAGAGAGAGACGCACAATTAACCTCAGAAATTTATTGAAATCCTACTCCATGTCTACCAGTTTAAGATTATACATTTTCTATTATTTTTCCAATAGTGAGGTGGCATCCATCATTCATGCTCCCCACATCTTCATTAGGAACGCACAATGAATGATCAATGGAAAGATGTGGGAGCATGAATTATGGATGTCACATTTTTGTCGGTCCTACTTAAAAAACTAAGCGTTTGGGGACATGGGTTTATAGGAACTTTGTGTCTTGTTTTCATGCAGGGAAGACACCCTACAAGTTTGGTCACGTAATACCGAGACACCCTGTATACCGTACACGTTATTCTTAGAGTAAACAGGAAATCTAACACTGCAAGATAAATGTTCAAAGGTTGCATTATCTGGTGTATGTGTCACGTCCAGATTAATTGCATTTCACATCAGAAGTCGACTTCACAGAAAAAGAAGCTCTATAATTGTGCTCCTTCTAACATGGGACGAGAAACAATACAGCTGAGAACAATCCATTACCCTGTTGCTGTCATTGGAGCAGGTGTCAGTGGATTAGTTTCAGT